>CAJNOP010000016.1:2673171-2747412 GCA_905250075.1 Rotaria sp. Silwood1 | reverse complement strand
GTTTTGATCATTTATCAACTTTATTCTAACTCAACAAGAAAGTGCACAATTTCGAAGAGAAATGGATCATAACGGTGTCAATGAAAGAATATATACACAAAGATAACTGTCTAATCAACTTGAAAGCGTTTTTCTGTTCATTGATTCTTTTTTTTCAGATGTATTTTCATCAATTCTTCACGATGTTTCTCTAATCGTTTGATTTCTTCTTCGATACGTTTTTGTTCACGTTCTATTTCATCAGATTGATTTTCCAAGAATTGATGGTGGTGACGTAATTTTGCTAAAAGTTCTTCGTTATGTTTACGAAAATAAGCATTCTCCAAAGCTTGTTCACGTTCTGCAAACTTATCATGAGCTTCATTGATTGAACCAGCTGTTGGATTCGTTGATACAAATCGAGGACAACGAAGAATACGTGTAGTTTGTCGCATCAAAGAATTTCCCAGTGTACGTAACATGTTGGATGTTTGAACGATCGGTTTCGAAATAATTTTTGCTGTTCGAGAAAGATATAACGCAGCAAGCTATAAGAAAAAAAATTGTACGCATTACCCCTGTGTATTGTAGATCATTTCTCTTTTACGCAGTAAGAAATTGCGCTGTTTTTGGTGAAAAAATACAAAATGCAGGCCTTGGAAGGAAAGAAAAAAAGCCATGTGAATCAGCATACTCTTTTTCTTCTACCTTTCACGCCAATCAGTTGGAAAGACATTTCTTTTTCAATCACTCACTTATATCTCTATGAAAAAAACAAGTCCCATACTCTACAAACTGCTTTATAAAGAAAGTCAATACTAACTACGAAGAGCAGTTTCGGTCATTAACAAGTAATGCTTTTTGAAGATCTTAACAAAGGAAAAGTTCTACAATATATATTTTCTTCCAAAATGTATCAGTGAAAAACTCTACAGAAAAAAAAAACGTTAAAACTTGAAAAATTTCAACGTACAAAACCAGTTTTTACCTAACTTCAGCCATGCGTCAAATACGTTGAAACACATCACGATACAGGTGCTTTTGAAGTTATCAAATATCCACTTTCTGCTGGTTGACGTGGTTGTGGATGTGTGTGAGTGCCGTTGAGACAACACTTGCATCCACATTGACACTCGCAAATAGATCTTAAGACTTTATACACTTCGTGTCAAGGGATGTGTGAGATAATTAAGCGATCATTTTGAATCATGAGCTCAAGAACATTGACGTGATCCGTTATTGTTGATTGTTGCATTCACTGATTCTTGATGATGTCTCACAAGGTATTTCGTCGTTGGTCTATCTTTTGCAAGAAAATTTCGTCACAGACAATCAGTTGTAATAGAAAATAAAACACACAATCAGGAAAAGAATGGTTTTATTTGACTTCTAATGCAATCGAATATCTCTTAGATTAAAGAGGAGGATCAAACGAAATAATTAATAGTCAGAATTTGAAAAGAGCATATCATCTTAGATTATTCTAAACCAAAACGAAAATCACTCATAATGATGAATTTTATTCAAATCAAACTTAATAGTAATTGATTTGAATTCCACTATCACGTTCAAAATATTTTCATTTTGTTTTGGTGGTAACTTTGCAGCGTCAAACGCAAGAATCAGGTGAAATGATGGAAGCATTTAATGTGGCACTTTTCACTTGAGCTTTCTCTTATGCATGTTTTTAATTCAAATAGAGAAGAAAAATTGAGTTGAAAAGTATTATCAAGATCACAATTTTAAAGTAATATTTATTTTCAATTTTGTGCCTATGGCTCTTTCTTTATTAAAGAAATTGATTAATGTAAAAATCGATCAAGATGTTTATTCATAAGGAGCAGATTTGTGCTTTACATATTGATTTGAAAATTGTATTCTTTCTAGTTCTTGCAAAATTTTCATCCATATTTAGCTGTCAATTCTTTTGCTCTATTCTCCACCACAATCTAGCAGACATTCAACTGTAAATTTGACTACCTTGAAAGTTAAACAAGAATATTCTATTTGCAACAACCTGTTTTATTTTCTACTACAAGAAATAGTCTTGCAATTAATTAATCTATCTCTTTGATTACTATCAAAGAATTTCGTTCCTTTTTGGTTGTTTCACTTGGAAAAATTTTTTAAACGATACTACTTAACTATTCAAAAAATAGCAGATCAACTCATTTTGATATACCCAGGTAGTAAAACGTTGCCTGTGGATTATTCTCAATCAAGTAACTACAAATGAAACTATTAGAAGTGTCGAACTTTTTATTCTTTTATTTCAATTGTGTATTAATACCTGCTGTAATGAATTTGATAGAATAAATGTTCGTAAAATGGTGACACAAGCTCAAGGGGAAAAAAGCGGATTTTAAGATTTGAATATTTTAAAAGATTTTAAGAGATTTTAAACGTCAAAATCTGCTTTTCCCTCCATGTACTGCTCACATACATAAGTACTTTCAGTCCGACATCCACACTCACTCACACAGCCTAAAAAGAAAATAGGTTCACTTTAAAATGATGAAGATATTCAATATTCGTCAAAAACTGCTACCACATAAATATGCAAATTGAGTAAAACTGATTTATCAACTAAGATAACATATTCAATAAAATGTTGTATTTTCAAATCATTTTGAGCTTTTAGTATACATATTCTAAAATCGAATAATGGAAAAGATAAATCAAGGTTATTATAATTGTTTCTTTCAATATTTTAATCATCATTCATGATAAGCAAAAAGATGGATCAAGATTATTACAGATATCAAAATGAAAAAAAGTTTATTACAAAAAAAACGATCTGTTTACTTGACATGCATAATATCTAGCCGATCAATATCAATATCGCACGCAGCTCGTCTTGTTTCAAGCGAATATTCATGTAAAAGTTTTCCATCTTCAAAAATAGTTATTAGTTGATCTTCAGCGTTTGCATAGTCTTCATCATGGTCAATACTACTTAATGTTCGATAACTACTGTCCATTTCAAAATAGAGTGTGCTCCACTATTTTTTGAATAATTCGAGAACACAAGTAGCTAGAGACCTGCGGTTTTTACCAATCGAAAGAGGAGGCCGGGGCACGTCTTTTTCTTCGATAATGTATGAGAGGAAATCCTTTTAAAACTAATTATTTTCGAAAAGCATATAAAAGAATACATGAAAATGACCTGACCTCTCGATAATATTTTGATCTTGATCTTTGATTTAGATAGAGGGACGTCAAATCTATAGTTCAAGATATAATACGCTTTCTTACTTTTCATTACATTTCCATCGAAATGTCAAGGTACTATATTAAAAAATGAAAAAATTTAGTAAAAAATTAGAAAAAATCCCTATTATTTGCTTATATAAATACATGACCCAGTTTGCTTAATGTTAGAATTTAATAAGAGAATCAATCTGCATTGTATCTTGAATAATAGACTTGAAGTTCCTCTATCTAAATCAAAGGTCAAAATCAAAATATTATCGAGAGGTCAGGTCATTTTTATGTCTTCTTTTATATGCTTTTCGAAAATAATTAGTTTTAAAAGGATTTCCTCTCATACATTATCGAAGAAAAAGACGTGCCCCGGTCTCCTCTTTCGATTGGTGAAAATCGCAGGTCTCTAGCTACTTGTGTTCTCGAATTATTCAAAAAACAGTGGAGCACATTCGATTTTGAAATGGACAATAGTTGCTGTCGCTAATGATACGAAGATTATTTTATGCTAACTATTCTGGGACAAAGTTCTAGATATGCGTTCTGATATCAACAATGTCTGTCACATATGTGAGAGAAGGAAGTGATCCAAAATATGACTCCTTGACTTCAACATTCCTTTTAAATCGTGTTTGCCGAAAACCTTTTTCATTATACAATCTTTAAATCGAAATGAATCATGCGCCAATAATTGTTTTTTTGTTTTAATTAAAACATTATTGATTGAATAACAAAAAACTATTATCGATGGAATTAAGCATGTTACAAAACTAATACGGTATTAATAGACGAATGTTAACGTTGACACGAATTATACAAGGAGAACTGCCTTCATCGAGTAGTCACACTGCTAAGGAATAGAAAATTTCAAAGTCTGATATTTTGTTCGAGAACGACTATTTTGCGAAAATACCATTTTTTCATAGAGTTTGATCGAAGGGCTTTGAAGCCCAAGAATCTTAATCCACAGGCAGTTCATTGAGGAAAATCAAACCCACTAATTTTGAATAATGAATTATCTAATTGAACTTCTCGATCTTGAAATTCTTCAAGTAAACTTCATGGAAAAACAATATTATCACAAAATAGCCGTTCTCTGATGAAAAATCAGACTCATCAATTTTTCTTCACCTAACACTGTAACTAGCCAGTAACGGTAGCTTTCCTCGCATGGTTGGTGTGACTACCAGATGTTATTGGCTGGGTGTCTTGCTCAGATAGAGTTTATTATTAAAAGAATTATATTTGTAATTTACGCTCCAAATAGAATGTTTTCTCTTTTATAATGTGTAGCTTTTAAAGACCATTGGATCCAAAAATTTTAGACTCGGACCTGAATGGTGACTAGCATATTCTACACTTTTTTCGGAAAATCTTGACGATGATCTTATAAAAAATTAAATTATAATTGACTTTTTATGGTAAAGTGGCATCCCTCGAATTGGTTTCGAACGACATAAGTGGAAAATTTTCAGGTTCATAATTGAATAGATTCTAATAACATCCTCAGTTTCATGTGAATACTTATACAAAATCGTTTCTTTTGATCTTTTATTCGTTGTGACCTTTAATCCTTGAAGGAAAGTTGTTTGCTATTATCTAATCTACAAAAAACCTCCATCATTCAGCTATGTCCAAACATTTTACATATCAACGCTTGTCACTCAAGAAAAGAATGCTGTTTTCGAAAATTTACAACAATCATGATTTTGGACTAGCAGTTTTTGAAGCATTCAGAGATTTTGGTGAAATTACATTAAAACTTCATCTTTTGAGTTTAGATTTTCATCGTTTGAATAAAAATGAATGACGCGTTACGTCAAATATTTCCCATGAGAAAATAACTCTGTGTGTGTTAACAATATAAATGTAATTTTGGTTGTTTGTGAATTAACTTCAAGAACTCAGTCTTTGTGTTATAATGCTTGGTTGAAATGAAATCCTCTGTATATCCTGAGATACAGCTCATTTCGATGCAACATTTCTGTCATGTTTTATATTTGCCGAATGATAAATAAAAAAATCCAAAATTCTCGGGAAAACCTCTCAAAAAAGTTGTACATGTTAAAGAAGGTCAACATTATTCAATTATTTTTTTCAATCAGAAGTTTAGATAAAATTTCTATCCAATCTAAAAAGATCTTGATTCAACTATTTGTTTATATCGACCTAATAAACAATTTGAAAAAAGTTTGAATAGTTTTTTATATAATTGAAGCTGTTCGACATTCTCTATATTTTCTTATTATAAATCTAATTAACATAAACACAAAAAAAAAATAGAAATCACCGGAAAACAACCTATCGAACAACTATGAATATGAAACACAAATGTCAAAACAAAGAAAATACATTAATTTAAAATCTTTTCCATTTAAATTGGAGTAAACGAAAAAGTATCACCGTTCGTTTGATCTGTGGAGCATAATTTGATGCATAAGACATATCTGTCAAAGTAATGTAAATCAATTGAAGTTGATTACGTAACATTGATATTATTTGTTCAGTTAAAGAATTCATGGAAACACAATTTTTTATATCTATAGAAGAAAAAAAAAATTCAAATTTTTGTCATATCATCTATGTAACTTACTCAACACTAAATCAGCATATGTATTGAAAAGACTTCGGATGAGTAGCAATGCCATGTCATCGATTGGCTAAAAATGATAAAATACGAATTTGATTAACTTTCATTTTTTTCTTTTCTCGCAATTTGTGACTTAAACACTCTAAATGCCAATCTATTCATAAAAATCGTGGTAGACAACTTTACAATAGATTTATTCAAATTTTGTTGATAAAATTCTATAAAAATACATGAAATTGTCTTGAAATGTATTTGAAATGTTTTTTTTTGCATGCATAAGAACAAAGCAAAAATACAAGATTAAAGAGCACTTGAATTAATATATGAAGTATCGAACTCGGAATCGGTTGGAGCAGCAATAATCCAGTTTCAAAGTTACGTAAAAATGACCGAAAGTGATTCATCACTTTTGAGCTTATATTTTTGACGTGTAGAACAGATCCCTATACTTGAATAATTTTCAAAGGATTTGATCTCATAATTCTTTTCTACCGAGTTACGGCAATGTTCTGAGATTTCTACCGTTGGATGGGATATTGATAGAAAAAGTAACCAACAGAATTTTGAATTGAAATTTCGCCTCTAGGAAAGATTCATGAGCCCAAGAATATCCAACAAGTTTCAATCAAAATAGTAACTTTTTTTTTCTTAAAAATTCAACGTTCAAAAAAATTTCGATTTTTCTGACAGTTTCTGAAATGTAAATTGTTGTTGAATATTGCATATTTAGAGAAGGAAACAATCATTTCGTTTAGAATTTTAATGCTATCTTTCGAAGCATGAGACTTGCTTAGGGGTCAAGTTTCATGTGAAAAAATTTTCTTTCCATGCTCTTCTCAAAATTTCGTCCTATGTAATATTGTCGTAACTTTGTAGAGATGGACTCTGAGTCGAAACCCTTTTCTAATCATTGAGGTCTGTAAGTGCTCTCTATATTGCCAAAATATGAACTCGACAGTGTCGTATCACTTCGGGCAATTTCTTCATAGTTCACAGAACGAAAGCTTATCGTGTTAGAGACCAAAAATAATATCGGATTAAAAATGAGACTGAACATCAAAGAAAAAATTTTAATTTAAAAGTAGAACTAGCCTAGATTTTTTATGATCGGTACCAGATCGGGTCGGATCGATTCTATTTCTGTTTAAATCAAAATGAGTCATTCCTTGACTGGAAAGTCTACGAGACCTGCATGAAAAGAAAAACAAAGTAAGATATAGGTGTTGAATAGCTTTCTATTAACTAACATAATCGATTTCGATTTTCCAGGTACTCTTTATATGAACTCGAGTTACTGAATATCTCATTAACATTGCTATAACTCCGTATCAGATCAAGTAAACTTCAATAAATCTGTCACACGTTTATCAATAAACTAAGACAAAATCTACTGTTCTTGACATGTACGTATAGAATAACAGCGAAGACAGCGAACACATGATCGAGATGCGTGTAATCTTACATTCATTTCGATCGCAGTAAGTTTTCTTTGAATTCGAATTGAGAAATTCAAAAATCTTTTCGTCTGTTTTTATAAAATTCAATTCTTTTCTTAAAGCAGTTTTCTCAAACAACAAAATGGAAATCAATCCATAACTTCTCTAGTTTCATTATGCATTGGCTACCTTCACTGTTACTCTATATATACATTTTGGACCAGTGCAAAGCTGTCCGTAAAACTAGTGCATCTTCTACATTACATCCCTAATCTATATAGTCCTGTGCAGTTTCGTGTTATCTCTTTTCTCGAAGCGTATTTTTATACTTACATTTCGTAATCGTAATGCAGTCTTTAAAAAAAAAATAAATATATTAATCTTTACAAAAACAAATAAAAGTCTTCCTACTTCAATGTGATCAAAAAATTCTTCTATAGAATCTATTGAAATAAATTTAATGTGGAATTTCTTCCATATTAATTCATTGATTAATAATAAGCGAATATCAGGTAATAAATTTTCATCAAATAAAAACAAATGTAAATATGTTGGATGTTCTTCACATAATTTTGCTAAGAATAGGGCCATCTTAAAAGGAAAACTAGTTGCTTGAACAAGTTTTCTATCTCAACAACTCACTTGTTTTATATAATTTTCTTTTTTATTTACAAATAAAAGACATAATTCCATTATATTGAAACAGATCGAAATTCGTTCATTATTTAAACTAAATCAAATTATTGAAGTTTTCTTGTTTTTTTTTTAAATAATTTCCTTACGTATTTATTTTTACAATAATATGTTGAAGAAAGTTTTCAATCGATTGAAATATATGATTTTCCTTTATATGAAAAATTTCTTTTTTATTTTGGCATTTATTTCTATGTATTTCAATTAATTCAATAAAATAAATAATTAATTTAATATGGTAAAATTTATTTTTTTTTATAATCTTTTTTTGTTGAAGAAATTGATTAAAATAATCATCTTCAATTAATTTTGAACGATATATTTTCTTATTATTTATTTCACATAGATCATATTCGATTAAATCAAATAATAAATCAAATAAAATATTTATAATCGAACTATATTGATGACATTGTAAACAATTATTATCATCAGTATTTTTATGATTATATGTTGGTAATTCAATTAATAAATAACGTAAATGAGATGTTAAACCATATTGAAAAAATGAAAGTTCATCTTGATCATGATTTAAATTTCGAATGATAAACATTTTTAAGAAATTTAAAATTATTATTGAAATAAATGATGTATTAATATGATATGATAATACATTATCGATATCTTCATATTTAATGCAATTATTTAAATAAAATTCATTTCTTGGTTGAATATTTTTTTGATGACATATTGAAATATGTTCAAGTAAAAATGATTCCAGATTAATTAACCATTTAATACGCATTTCTGATGAATCAACAGCATGATCAAGAAGTTTTTCACGTGTATGAATATTATTATGAATAGAATAACTAAATAAACAAAAAAAATACAGACAACTTTACTAAGTCAAGATTTTGGATGCCACAAGAAATTTCTTGTAGGCATTGAAATCGTGTCTTATAAAACTGTTCTCGATGTCATGTGTCTCCGCCAGTGTCCGACTCAGATCACGAAAATTTGCCGCATGTCCGACACTGCTTATTCATAGAGATTGCGCATTTATACAACACAAGAGTTTTAACCATATCGTTAAATATCATTTGCTAAAACCACTAATTTCATCAAATAGTATAATGGAACAGTAACCACTATGTTTTGAATGGGTCTCGAAATCAGTTTACTTTTTGATGGCCCATGCTGGATCAAGAATAGTTTATGCTTACCCAAGTTGGCTTCTACTCTATTAGCTTCTCTAAAAAGTCTTTTGCCATTGAGCTATTTTGCAAAAAACAACTGTATACATTCTAAAAGAGAAAACTTCAGAGCATCATCCCATAACAAAAGATCGCTTTTGATTATTGTTCAAAGGTCGGATTCTGTAAGAAGGACTGTATTTGTCGTTATATATATAGAGTGAATTGTAGAAGTGCAAGTTTGAGTACCGATTTTCAATTGAAATAGTTGATTAAGCTATTGTTCTGAACAGACTTGATTTCTACAAGGTTGACTATTGAGCGTTGACTGACGAATCAAGTTTTTTAATTATGATCGCGACTCGTAAGAAAATCGCATATGTCAATTCTATTGTTAGAAGCGAAAAAAATAACAAAAGTTTTTCAATACTAAATAATAAACAACTCAATTCGAACTGGAATCTTGTGATAATTATATATAGTTATTTTGATTAAGAATTGATGCATGAACTATCGAAATAAATTACAAAGATGAGATTATTTGTGTTTCAGAAAATTAATACAGTTAACAAAACTACACAATACACGATTGTATCAGTATTTATGACTGTGATAAGTGTAAGTTGCACCAATTACTAGTACGTTCTGTCAAGTCTCCTTATATAAAATAATGTTTTTCTTTGAAACTTTTTCTTATAAAATAAAAAGCTTAATCAATATTTCACTGACTGACCTGTCCATCTATATAAAAACAATCTCACAAATGTACATTTTTTCTCTACTGGCTGGCAGACAATCTCGTCTGTTTTTACTAAAATATATTCGCATGATTATTTGATTCGACGAGGAAACAATTTTTTATCATGTCAAATACAAAAAACTTTGATAAAATCTTTTTATTGACTATTTTATATCATGCTACAAATTTTAAGCTAGCAAAGATTATATTCGAGAGCTAATACATTTATGATGGTGGAAAATTCACTGTAATAACCTGACATGCAAGGTTCATTTTCAAAAAAAGACAATTAAAAAACCTTAAAAAACTCGTAGTACATGTTATTAAAAAACTCTTGCCGTCAAACCTATTTTTTTTAAACAGGCACTAGCCTACGAAAGCTTTTCTGCTAATATTTTAATTTGATAACTTCATTCAAGTATATAAATCCTAAAAATTTACCATTGTTTTTCAATTAATTGTATGTCATTATCGTTAGCATCATTGTTGTTCTTCTTATCATTACCATCATCATCGTCGTCAATAACAATACATCCATCGAAATAATTTGCTGGTCTTTCTTTCGTCTTGTTAATCGATGATTCCACTCGATCAGTTCGTTTTTTTACCACTGGAAAACATTGAATATTATTGTTTTTTGATGAATGTTTAACAGATTTAAAATAGTCTAGAAGAGTTTTACCAGTATGTGCTACTAATGATTTGTTGTTATTTTTTGACGATGAACGTGTTGTAGTTCGTGAATTATAATTTAATTGAGTATCTAATCGTTTTTTTTTCGTCGTATTTTTCACAAACGATAAATCTGTTGACTAAATAGAAAACAAGGATTATTTTAGTTTTTCGTAATATGATTTAAATGAATTACTTTAGAAGCTTTTATAATATTTGTTGGAGGTTTTTTCTGTTGAATAAAATTTGGGTTTGAAGCTTTTGGTTTTGTTGTTTGATAATTATTCAATATGTCTTCAACTAACTTCATACTTCTTTCCATTGATTTTTCTTTTATCGATGAAGAAACTTGTTGATTATGTTTATATTCTAAGAACATAGAAATTTTAGTTAGTTTAATAAAAATTTCTTAAAAATTTACGAGAATAAATATTTGTCTCAATGTTTTGATTATTTGATAAGATACGATTTCGTTTATCAAATGGATGAATAGCACTTTCATTTGTTTTAAGTAAAGGTAATGATAATTGTGATGTAAACATCTTTTTTGATTGTTTATTATTATTTTGATGGTATGATTGATTAGAAATTTTCATTTTCTTATTATGATTTGTATGATACGTATTAAATTGCTCTGACGCACCATTTAATTCAACGGTTTGAGTTGATCTTGAAATTTTTGACTTTATTTTAGATATAATTTGATCTAGGTTTTGCTTTTCTTTTCGTTTTTCTGGTATATTATTCTTATCAAATAGAAAATCGGTTTGTCCATCTAATTGTGAACGATTAAAATCATTATCATCATATATCATCGGTTCACTTTTGATTGAACGATGAATAAATGTAATAAGCAAATCTTCGGCTTGACTTATAGGAAGTGCTAGAAGAAACAAGGTTTTAATTTTACCGTGATAAATATTACAAATGATTATTTAAAATATCAGATCAGTTTTGCTTGGTAACGCGAGGTGACAGAATTAGGATTCATAGACATATATAATCAGAATAATTCTTGAAATCGAATCAAAAGGATTAACATCTATTATGGACACAACAAATCGATTTGTAGAAGTCTAACGAGGGAATGTTCTTAAGTGTTAGTTAGGGTTGTAATTGATTACATTAAACAGTCGGTCTAGTTAATGATTCCTTACTGACCAATAAACATAGCTTTTTTCCTATCGACTCATGTGAGCTTTTACATTTTACTTTTTCACAAATTAATCACTTTTTACTGATTTGCAAGACAAAGTCTGTATGAGTAGATGTACCAAGCTATATTATTCGAATAATATTCATCATAGTATAATTATCATATTTTATCAACTGGTTTTCATATCAAGTTGTAGTATTTAAATTTAAATTGAATACTTGCTTCGTATTGTAATTTGTTGTAGATTGATTTTTATTTTCTCTATTGTTCATAGGAGGTATTTTGCACAGACATGAGAGATAACGAAGTGAATACAATATAAGAAGTAGATTATATATGCTATTAATAAATAACGTTCGTATCTTACAAATTGTTAATAAACGTGAACAATTGATAAAAAAGTTATAGTCCTATGAAGATTTCTTTTCAATAGCAAATACCACGAGACAAAAGAATTTTATGGAAATGATTAATAGCAAGTAATAATTAGAAAAGGACTGTTGAAGCATTACTTTAGACGCAGATATGACTAATCAAGTGACCGATTGAAGTATTATACGCTCAGGAAAATGACTCATGCCATTACATTGGTCGGTAGGATCCAGTCTGACCGTTTTTACCACTGAAAATTCAGATGTTAATCGCCAATCGAGCTTATCTTTTGATTGTAGTACTGGTTTTTTGACCTAATGTTTGTTATTTTCAGAAACGTAGAATGAAGGAATATTGACTTGAAACTTTGTCCATAAACAGGCTCTTTACAACAGACAAACCATTGTCAAACTTCAAATAAT
Organism: Rotaria sp. Silwood1; assembly: GCA_905250075.1. Lineage (NCBI taxonomy): Eukaryota > Metazoa > Rotifera > Eurotatoria > Philodinida > Philodinidae > Rotaria > Rotaria sp. Silwood1. Next base: position 2,735,013 of record CAJNOP010000016.1, on the reverse strand, counting down.
AACTGATGATCCCTTCTACAGATATTGAATATTAAAAAAGATTTAATTTTCTCACCTATCTATAAAAAAAAATGATATTTTTACGATGGTTTATTTGATTTGAGGTGCCTATGTATGGATAAACTTTCCAATGAATATTTCTTCATTCTATTTTTTTGCTACTAACTAGTCGGGGAATATGAAACCAGTAAACTAATCAGAACCTCCAGAAGACTTCTTATGATGATGAATCCTTTTAAGTTTCTTCTAGTCCCACCAAGCTCTATATATAAGCGCAAAAGAGCTCGATCGTTTTAGAAAAGAATCAAAACGAATTCCTGATGATATGTTTATATATGTCAAGCTTGAAAAATCTAAATTTCAAATTTCAACTTACAAATAAATTCCATCACTCTCGACATGGGCGTCGCAAAAACAAATGCTCGAGATCCATCTAGATGTGGGTATGGTAGAAACATAGACAAATGAAAGGTGAAACTTGAATAATAATTGTTCAATTGAATTCAACTTTCAAGTTTGATACTAGTAAGTATCCTGGTCCTGTAGGATTGGACAAGACAGAATGAAATTAAAGTTTTCGTCCTGTCCGACTGCGCAATAGGACAGGCAGAAAACAGGATGTACCAACTCGTCTTGTGGACTTATCTACTTTATTCTGAGACGAATAAAGTGAGACAAAAGTGAATAAATGAAATGTTGATTTGAAGTATGAGATCTACATATTCAATTCAATTGAATGACAGGTCTTCGAGATTGAAACGAGAGTAAAGGAGCGTTAAAGAATAACAGTGATAATCACAAATTTAATGCCTAAAAAAACTATACTAACTTGCTCAATGTTCGAGCATGAAAAGTAGCATATGTAAACCAACCACTGATTCATTGTTAGTTTTTAGAAAAGTCAACATGAAAAATTTGTGTTCTCATTTTGCATAATGCTGCTAGATGAATTCATTTGTTATCAGCTACTTTTTTGTCCTGTCCTGTTGCACAAGATAGCACGGGATAGCATAGAATACAATATAAGACAAGATAGGACAGGAAAAATTGTCCTGTACTCACCTTTAGTAACGGCTGATCTATCTCACCTACGTCAAAATGATTTCATCTCATTAACAATTTGATGAAAATGTCTTTCATTTTCGTGACTTAGAAAACTTTTTTTTACAAAAATTATGAAAAATTTTATTAATAAAATCGTAAAACATATTTAACTTACCTGTTGATAAATCCATGGAATCAACAGGAGTATTATCATAATTAATTTTCTGTACATCACTTCTCGTTTGTTGTTGTTCTTCTTCTTCATCACTTTCAATTATTGGTCGAAGGTTATTAGGTTCCCATTCTGCAAGACTATTAAGATAATCATCATCGGCAACATTGATTGGTGTTTTTGGTGAAGAAATTTCGTCAATTTCATCTTCCGATGATTCAGATAAGATATTCTTATCATCATTATTATTTACTGAATTTACATTTTTTGGACGAACTTTTAAGAATGATCGAGAAATTTTTGCATTATCCGATGGTTTTTCAGGAAGAATCGACTTAAAATCAAAGCTTGTTCGAATCGAATTGCTTTTAAAACGATACTCAAGAAGACTAGAAATTCGTTCTGAATTTAAACATATATTAGATAATAAAAAACAATCATCATATGTCAATGGTTGGGAAGCCATAGTTGCATATCGATCCACTGAAACAAATAAATAAATTTTAGATGTATAGATTTCTTTTCCAAATATTTACTCGTTCAAATCAAGAAAACGATCAAATAATTATTCCTAAGATATTAACATTGTTTCTAAAAAAAATAAATCAAGATAATATTTTCGATATAGTGATTTCTTCCATCGAAACCGATCCGAGCCACCCGAACTGATAACGAAAAAAATTGGTTTTACATCTAGTTAGCTAATCTCCTTTGCATGAAAAATGAAAGACTTATATAAGTACGATGACTAGATCACGTTTGCTACTAAGAACAAGATGACAAGTGTTTAAATAGTGAACTTTTTTCTCCAATGTTCATGTTTAATAATTATGCTGTGCTATTGACATAGTACATTGTTGGTGCTAGGAGTAACTCAGCCTTCTCGAAGAAAATTATTGTCTCTTATTGATTTACAAAGAAATATTTTTAAAAAATCAAGTAAAATATAAATGAAATTGATTATTCTTAACTCTTCAAATAGTATATAGAAGTATGTTTAGTCACAGAAGTAGGTTAGACGCTCTGCAGAGGATTAGAACGATCTATTATTAACATTGGAAGTATATACCCATGTTTCGCTTTGAACTGGGACTAAGTCCTCTCTCCGCAATATTGGTATTCCTTAAGCAGGTGTTCTACCTTTCGATACGATATTGTATTAAAAGATGGAACATGTTTTTCATAGTACTTGATTAAGAAATACTTAATTCCCCCAAAAAAACGCTCAATCATTCCCCTACCTTTAATTCCAATCAACTTTCTGAGCAAAGATAAATAGTTGGTTTTTTAAAATTTTCTATCAACTTTTAATTAAAATAAATCACTTATTCAAAAAAAGCCTCATTGCAAACATTTTGCGCCTTAATTAGTCTGCAGGTGGAACTTGATTTCTAAAAGAAGGCGATTCGCACATTTAGAGAATGAATTCTACCATAATAATTACTAAAAAGTGATCTTTTTGAGATTTCTGACGCCTTTGATGACACTGATTTTTTTGGATTGAATTGATTTCTTTGATTCAAAGTTGACAGAAAATCAAAATAATCAAATTTCAGCTTTTTCGTTCCTGCTCCTGAGTCATCGATTTTCCCCAATTCTGATGACCTCGGAATATCCCTGGATACATATGTTTTTCGTTTCAATGTTTGTTGATGTTTAACTTCGAAAGCTGTTCCCAGCATTGATAAACATAAGTTCTATACATTCACGCTGCAATACTAACTTAAGATACATTCAAAACATCGTTGTCATTGAACATCTAACAAATGTCAATAATCTTCAGTTAACATTAGGTCATATATAGACGAAGGCTAAAATTCTTTAGTTATACGATAAATAATTCTTTCAATTTTCACCATGTAGTTATTTTGATTTTTAACGACTAATAAATATTCTTGGATGGAATCGTTGGTAAGATATTTGTCTGTATCAAGTGCTTTCAAACGTTATGGTCATCTACCGAACAAATAAAAACCTGTGTCGGTAGATGCCGTGATTAAAGATCGAATAAATTATAATGTTTTGTTTTGTTTTTATTCTTTAAAAAAGAATGGCTACTACCAAACGAGTACGTGAACTTGAATATTTTTTTTTGTTTGTTTAAAAATTGATTTTTCAATCAATTTAAGAAATATACAATAATTGCACAAACTGAACTTGATCACGAAAACCCGATAATCAATGGAAAAAAAATTCAAGATCGTTTAAAAAAATCGAAAGGAAAAACTAAATCAAAAATTAATGATGTACCAACATTATCACGTTGGCCTGGTGATGTATCAAATACATTTCAACGTTATACAAATAAGAATAAAGTAAAAACAGATGGTAAGTTTTTTTTTATTTATTTATCATAGATATAAAGAATTCTTTTATTACTCATCTTGAATAGCTAAGTTAAATTTTTGTCAATTACCAGATGAAATTATTTTAATAATTCTTAGTTATTTAAATAAAACATCTCTTGTTGCTTTTATACAAACTTGCCGAAGAAATCGAGCAATAGGGTATGATGTTTATTATTTTATTTCACAAAAACAAATCAATAAATTATATCTATTTTAGATATCATCCAAGTTTATGGCGTCGTATTGATATGTCTTATAGACGTGTTGATATTGAACAAATAAATAGTCTTCTACAACGTGGTACAATGACGTTAAAAATGTATCAAACAACAGTAAGACATGTTTCTTCAATTTTATTAATTTATTTAATACATTTATTAGAATTTCGAATCTAATAAGCACTGAATTTTATAATGAATAAATTAGTTCGCAACCAATTTCGATAAGGAAAACTTTTATTAATTAAGTGTAGATTCAAAAGAGTATATTGTTCGAAAACTATTTAAAATTAAAAAGAATAAAATATTTTGTTTTGATATGTTTAATTCTGGAAGAAAAACTCAGCTTAAAGAATCCTAGACGAAATATTGATTAATCCATTTCTCAAGCAACAAAAGTCAGTGATTAAATCTAGCGTTAAAAATTCTATTGTTCTAATCTGTACCGGTCAAGTTTTTATTAATGAGTTTCATCCGTAAGGTTTCTGTTGATTCAATTCGATTCTGAATAATACTCAATGAAGTTTAGAACTAATATGTATATATTTAGATACGATCACATAGAGTTCGCGCGAATCACAGTCAGCTTTATCATAGTGTTATAAGTGGACAATATTAGATGAAAACGCTCATCTGCTACATATGCTTTACTAGAGATTAGTAGAGTATGCTGGTAATACCCACTAGTTATGCTGAACTATTATTTAGTCAATTATATGAAGTTGCTCTTCTTATGATAGAGTAGTTCGAATAATATGTGAATACTGAACAGTGAAGCACGAGTTTAAATACCTCGAAAATAGAGAATGAGAAAGATCATGAAAAAAGAGTAGATAAATATAGTTCAAAATGGTTACTTCGCTGCTTATTCTTCGTATATTGGATTTATTATATCAATTAGAGTACACACGAATCCCAGATGCATCACGAATGGTAGTCCTAAAGCTAGTTATCCTCAAATTAACCAAGTGTGAAATTCTGAAGTTTTATTGATTAAATCGTGATTTGAGAAATCTAATAGCACAATATTAAGAGAAGAAGTTTTGAATGAATAATAACGTTGTATGAACTTTTTTCAGATTCAAGACTCAACTTTAACTTATATCGAACCATCTGCGTATGTATTTGTATTTATTTAATATGTTTGAAAATCATAAAAATTCTCTTGTCGTTTCAGTTTGTGTCATCTTGATTTAACATCAGCAATTCTTCCAACTGAACTTCTTATTAATTTACTTAGTTCATGTAATTCATTACGTAAACTTAGTTTAGAATCTTTGCCATTGAATTATAACATTATCGAGTAAAAGCCTTCTTTCTTATTTTAACACAAAAAACAAATGTAGTTTTTTTTTTCTTATAGAAAAATTGTTTTACATGAACAACTTGATACACTTAATCTTGCTATGTGTACAGGTTTAACATTTGAATGTTGTCAATTAATAACCAATAAACTTTCATTGTATGTAAATAATTATCTATTTTTGTTCTTTATATATTTCAATCATTATAGATTACGTTGTTTAAATATTGCTTGGACTGAACTAACTTCTGAAAGTGTTAAATATATATGTGAAACAATTTCTCGTTGTATTGAAGAATTGAATATCAGTGGACAACGTTATAATTTAACTGATGATTGTAAATAAACGAATTTTTATTTTTGTGAAACACGATCTAAAACGACTGTCGAAGCATAGAGTTTAAAATTTGGACCATCTACAAGCTGTGACAGACGTTAGTCAAAGACTATCACACACACCGTATCTCAATAAAGTCTCGTTATAGTGTATGAACTATTTCTGAATTGTAATTTTGGAGTATTTAGTAAAACGATGATAAAAAAGAATATGTCCTAAAATCGATAGAACAAAATAATATCTCTGTTATTAGCAATAGCAGTACATCGTGTTTCACATTTTAATTGCGCAGAAATTGTGTACACAGTTTTTGTTTTCAAATACATTTTTTTGTTTAAAGATATTCAATTATTGGTACGTCGTGCACTTCGTTTACGTGTTCTTGATATAAGTGATTCAGTATTAATAACTGATCAATCAATAATAGCACTTCGTCAACATTCACGTTTACTTGCACATTTATCTGCATCACGTTGTTATTTACTTACACCAGCAGCACTTATGTAAATTTTCTTTTTTTTTTTTGATATGAGCCAAAAAAAAACCAAATCATGTTTTGTTTTTTAGTACATTAAAATTATTACCTGCTTTTACAATATTGGATATATTTGGTACATTAGCACAAATTTCATTACAACAATTATATAATGAATTTGGCACAAGAATTCGTTTAAATATGTGTCTGTTTTCAAATATTGCTCGACCAACAACAGGAATACAACGTACATCTATTTGGGGTTTACGTACGCGATTGTAATTGTTTTATGTCAGATGAGAAAGTATAGTAAAGAAATGTTAGATATTTTTTTTTGTTATATGAACATGTGGTGTTTTAAAATGATGTTATGTTTTCTATTTCGTTTTTCTTTCTTTTGTCTTTGAAACTCATATATGATAGAAATAAAAAAACTAATATAGAACATTTTATTTTATATGAAAACAATATTTGATATAAATAATAACGTTTAGAATTATAAAAAAAAATATGGAACCATCAAAAGTTAAAGAACGTTATCAAGCATTAAAACATCAAGGACCAACGCGATCTTTGACTCGTTGTGATTCAACTGATCTTATTCCACAAGTTGTTTCACAGTAAGTTGCATTATTTATATTCAAAATAAAAGAGAATATTGTAGTCGTATTTAGTGGAATTATTTAAGCTATCTCGTTTCAATATTGAGAAATTAGTTCTAAAATCAATCAGCATTTTCGTCTGATATAAAGAATTCATATGAAGTTTATGACTTGGTTTATCAAGTATAAACCCAAATCCATCATTGCAACTTTCTACTATGGTAGGAACTTAGAAGGAATATTTTGATGAGTCTGCCGGATGACCGATTCTGCTTGAATACGGTCGTTTTTCATCGGAAGCGTAAAAACTGAGCGACTGGATCCGAATACCGTGTTCCTGCTTCCAGTTTCCTACCATTCCTCGGCATTTAACAAGCGAAGCCGACTATACATCATTCACTTGAGTGTCTAGAACACTCCAAAAGTAACGAGCTTTTGATGAAAAAATAAATGCAGAAAGGTGTAAATTGAAGATTTTATATCAGTAAATGTTATTCTTCCTTAATCAATTAAAGAGTTCAGAGTTTTGTTGATAGATTAAATCTTGTTTGATAGAATCGTATATTCGAAATTATCATAGAGGTAAGTTCGGATACTTAGGTGGCCATCGAATAGTTTCAATAAATTTGGATTTGACATCATTTAAATTGAATCCTAATCTTCGCTTTTTGAGTATGTGTAAGAGATAATGAAATTTATATACAAGCTTAATTCTCATCATTTAGAAATCAAATCAATGTACATAGTCATATATGTCCAAGAGCACCAGAAGTTTTATTCGAGAGTCGAACTACATATTTTAATGGTATTAATGATGATCAAGATCGACCATTATCAGCACGAGTTTCTTCAGCAAGTATTACTAGACAATTGTCCAATGTGACTCTCAATGATTCCGTATGTCAAATACAAAAGAATTAATTTTTTTTTAAACAAAATTCTCTATTTTATGTAGAAACTGTCATCAATAGTGAATAGTCCACTGCATATAAGATATCGTCCAATTGATTTATCTTCAATTTTACCAATAAAAGATAATAAAATGAGAATATATGCTAGTTTAACAAACTCAAAACAGATAGGTTAGTATTCTTTATATCTTAATCCATTTCATTTATTTATTCGTATATTTAATAGATTATTTTAATTCATTATCGGATGAATTAATTCTAACAATTTTAAGATATCTTCCTCGTGCATCATTAGCTTCTATGGCTCAAGTTTGTCGTCGCTTACGTTCTTTAACGTATGTTTAAAAACAATAAGTCATATGAATAATAATGAGAAGATATTTTTCTTTTTACAACTATCTTCTTACAGTTATGATCCAAGTTTATGGTGTCGTGTAGATATGTCTCGAAAACACATTGAAAGTTGTTATCTACGTGATGTTCTGTTACGTGGTACAATTATTCTTAAAATGTACCAAACTACAGTTAGTTTATTTGTATTATGTTTTATTATTATTTCGCGGACCTTCTCGAAGAAGATGATCGTCCTTCATTGGAAAAGCCACCTATACGGTTTTCAAGAGCAACACATACCGCATTAAATGTATATGGAAAATTGCATTTTCATCAAGTTTCTTATGTTATTAGAAGCCATATATAAATTAAGAGATATTATAGCAATCGTGTGTGGTGTGATCAAATATTTAGGGCTCAGTATGTCCAAGCTAATGTACATCTAATTTGTTTTAGATTATGTTAGTAGAGTTTTGTTTCGTCTTTAATCGTGTATTTTTAACAACAATCAAAATAGCTTTCTTTGTACTCAAAATCTTAGCATTTTTACCAGCTTATCTAATTTGTAGCTTCTATGATGTTTTCAATCTTTCGATACTGCTTTTGGAGACAAAAGCGACTAACCATACAACTTTCTTAGGAATTGTGAGCCATCAAGCTCTATAAGTGTATCAATTGATTGTTCTCTGAAGCGTTATTTGTCATGATCCAATCAGAAAACCAACACTGAAAAAAGACAAATCTGTCAAGTGAAAAATTTTCAATCTATTAATCATAAGTGCATCATATCCTGTCATTTGACATAAATGGATCTTTCAAATACGTCAAAAAATTTTTCAAATTCAAAACTCTGAAGGGTACGAGCAAATAACAAAAATTTTTCGTTCTGATAAGAGACCAAACATATGTTAAATGCAATAGAACTTTCTATTCTAATTATACCTGGTTACTCAAAGTCTAAAATCGTAGAGAACAAAAAATAGAGTAAAAGATCATCTTTCTCATAGCAGTCTCCAGGGCTCTGAGAACAAAAAATGTTTTTGCCATTTACGAAAGATTCATTTATGTCAAATGATGGGACACTTTGCACTTATTATTCATCGATAAATAGAAGCTTTTTGTTTGAAAAAATATCTATTGAAAAGCTTACATACTCTTCTACCCTTATGAATCGAAAATATAAGCCTTGTTTAAGAATTGATTCGTCGATTTTATCACGACGCACATCAAATCAGAGTATAACCGATTGGTTTACTTATATCGCAATATAAACGATTGAAAGCGAGACAAACCTCTAACACAATAATTTTAAACTAAATTTGATATACATCGGTTTGAAGACATATCAAGTTCTAATATTTGGTCATATCAATCTTAAAATTGCTATAATATCTCTTGACTAGTACATGATTTCTTAGAACATAAAAACTTGGTGAAAAAGCAATTTTTTGCATACATTCGATGCGTCTCGAGTTGCTCTAGAAAATGATATGGGTGATTATTCAAAGGAAAAGTGATTACCTTCTACGAGACGATCTTTTTAATATATTTTTATGATTTAGGTTTTTGGAAATTCAATTTATTCACCTAATCGAAATACATGGTATATTTGATATTAATTCTTTGATTATTTTCATTAATTTGAATTTTTCGTTTTGTCTGATAGGTTTACAAAACTTCAATTTCTTGATTTAACCCTTGCAACAATATCATCTGATTGTTTATTAAGTTTAATGAGTGCTTGTCGATCACTTCGAAAACTCAGTCTTGAGACATTACCATTGAATTTATCAATTTTCGAGTGAGTTTATAAAAAATAAAAATCGATATTAAGAAAATGAAAGAGTTTTTGTATAAAATTCATAAATGAGATAGTTTTCTTATCGAATATTTTCTATGATCTATTGCATATAAGAATCGTTTGGTGTAATGAATTGCTTTGCTTGTATACGAATTTTAAATGAATATATATACGAATAGTCAAAGAATGTTAATATTAATTTAGAAAATTGGCATTGAATTCACATCTTGATACATTAAATCTAACTATGTGTACTGGTATTGATCTTGATTGTTGTTCAATATTAACCAGTCAAATGAAACAGTATTTAAAAGATAAATTTTTTCTCTTAAAAAAATAATTGTTTGTAAATTTATTTTTTAGTTTACGTTATTTGAATTTGGGTTGGACACAATTAAGTGACCAATGTGTTCACTATATATGTCGAACGATTCAATCAAGCATCGAACAAATAACATTAACTGGTTTTCGACAAGGAATGACTGATGAATGTATGAATTTTAGATTTAAAAAACTATATAATATTTACCAAATTAAAACGTTAGCAAAGCAATTTAAATAATTGAAAACTATCTATGTGATTCAAACTGAACAGAAACTGCTGGTAGATTGGTCAGAGAATAACTTTCGATATACTGCGATAAAATGGCGATCAAAGGAGAGTCAGCCATTTAAATGGCAAACCATCACCGATTAATTGCTGATATATTGTTCGGTGTGAATCCAATAGCTAGTATACTGCGGTATATCAATGGTTGTTTTCTGATTGTTAATGTACTACAAGTATACCAGAGATAAGGCGAACAAACGTGGAACATAGATAGAAATAAACATGAGTATAAAGCTAAAGTTTAGCTTACTTAATGCTTTCGATTGACACAAGATGTTATGCAATATTTGAAATGCAAAGAAGAAGAACACAAAAGTGTTTTATCCAGATTTTCTCTTTTGGAGAGACGATTTAAAAGTTCGAGAAGATGAATACTTACTTTTGAGAGCGTAGGCATATATTATATGGTGCCATACTTACAATTTCGGTGAAGGTCAACTCTATCTTTGGAAAGGTATCGTCAAAGATGCAAAATATACCGATGGGCACGAATGCGCGTTCGAAGAAACTCTTCTAAAAATGATTGTCTAGGAATGTTTATTCGAAACTATTGATTCTGTGGAAGTTATTCGAGGCATTTTTTAGGCTCTCAAATAAAATAAAATACTGTAACATGGAAGTAAAACTAAATAGTTAATGAGCTAATATCTAAGATCAATGACAGAATGATCTCAGGTTCTTAAATTATTTACTGTTGATTACTATAAGAAAAATAACATTTACAGTAAACGTTCTTTAGTAATTGTAAAAATCCTTTTAGGTGTTGAAAATTTAACACGCCGTGCTGTTCGTCTTCGTGTTCTTGATTTAAGTGATTCAAGTTTAATAACTGATAAATCAGTAACAAGTGTTATACATAGTTGTCTCTATCTAGAACAGGTAGCATTTTCACGTTGTTATGCTATTGCACCAATTGCTTATGCGTATGTATTTATTTAAATTCATATCTATATAAGAAAAAATTATTTAATTAGATCGTTAAAACAATTACGTCATCTTGTTTCATTGGATATATTTGGTGTTGTTGATGAACGTGGTTTACAAAAATTACATTCCTTACTTGGCTCATCTATTAGTTTGAATCAACAACGTTTTTCTTATGTTGCTCGACCAACTTATGGTTTACGTCGAACATCCATTTGGGGGTTACGAACACGTTCTTAATGAATATTGAATGAATTCGTTTTTTCAATGTGTGTGTGTGTTTTGTAGTTCAATTTTAATTGAAATGAATTGGCTTCTTTCTTTTGTTTTTGTATAATAGTTCTTTGATTTATAGATAATGTCTAATACTTCAGATGTAAAACATGAAATTCCTGGTGAATGGCTGGTAATTGACTAAAACAGAATAGAGATTTTTTTATATCATATTATTTTATAGATTAGACCATGTGAAGAATATAATGATGAATTAAATTATTGTCGGAGTAAGTTTTCTTTTGTTTCCAAACGATTTTTCCTCTACTTTGTTTTCATTTGATCAGGTTGGCAAGGTCGATTGTATCAACGATATATGTTAGGTCAAAGAAAAGATTGTACACCAATAGCTGAAGCATTACATAGTTGTATGTTTTGGTTACAGAGAAAAGATGTTCAAGAACTAGTAAGACGAATGTCTTTTTTTTTTGGTTACTGGAATGAGTTTTTTTGTTTAATAGAAAAAGTTAATAACTTATGAAGAAGATCGTCTGATTCAACGTAAATTATCATCAGAAAATAATGATGTATGGCAAGTAAGAACGCAACCCCCAAGTGATTGGAATGCACCATTACCAGATTGGGCACGTCAACGAGCAGAATCAATTGGAAAACAAAAACCAAAACAGACAGAATAAATTTGCTAGTTTTTTTTTCTATTCAGTGTTTTTTTTTGTTTTCAAAACATGATAAATTTAGGTGTATGATAATAATATCATTTATTTGTGTTGCATTAATTGAATTCTATGTTATGATATTGAGCAAATTAGATTTGAAGTTCAATGATCTATATGAGCTATAGACTCTTGTTCACTTTTCCATGTTTCAAAGTTATAGGTAGATATTATGATTAATCCTTTCACATCTAATACTAATCCAGTTGAGTTATTGTTGAAGGGTTTACAACCATTAGTCGAAGGAAAACCAATTACAATACGGAAAACTTAATTTGTTAAACCTTCATTTTTAATATCATAGAGAAATGATTCATAGAAGGCAAGAAAATAACTAATAATCTATTCAAAGACAATAAATATTAGATATAAGTATAAATACAAATGTTTAGCAAACCCTTCTAATAGTGATGGAAGTGTTGCACGAGAACAAATAATAGTTGCTTAGAAATCTATCATAATCCATATAGGTTTTATTTATTTTCTGGCTTCTGGTTATTGAAGTTTTCGGTATTTCACAATGGATATTGTTTTAGTCGTGTCGTTTTTCCAATTTTGAGGTAACCACAGAAATACTTTAGGCAAGTGTTGGTTATAATACTGGTATGAATAAATTTTGGCGAAGCCATCTCACTGTGGAGATGTAGTGGGTCATAAATGATGCATTCGTTTTGAATATGATTTTTTTTGCACGTCGTTTCGCAGTTATATTTTGTTGTTTTAAATATTTTAAATAAGTCATCTCGGAGAATGATATATGGTTAGATATTTGCAAAGACGATTATTTTCAGATAAAAATCATTTCTTTCATATACGAAATCGTGCCAAAGTCGTTAGTATTGATGTTCTTTTTATAATGTGAAGTCATAGACTGGTTCCGATTCGAAAGCACGCAGTCCTATCGTTAAAATCTCACTCCCAGAAGGAAAGTCGTAAAAGTAACTGTGCGTTTCTCTCCTTTATAGATAAGTAATTATTTAATAATGGTCACGCAATACTTTCTGACTTGCTATAAGCTTCAATCTAATGTTTAGAATGAAGATCGTGTTATTCATGAGTTTATATCGGAAAAAAAAAAGATAACTTTAGAAAAACCATTTTTCATAAAACTCATTACGAATGGGTCAAAATGACCCAAATTGTCAAATATTAATCTTACAAACATCAAAATAATCAGTCTCTGCAAGTAAATGAAAAGAAACACCGTTTTCTAATTCATAAAAATGACCCAAGAAATGATGTAAAGAATTTGAATCTATTACAAATCTGGTACTTATTGAAGGATCCACACAACATTCAAAAATTATCTCATTCGGATTTTTATTACTTCAAAAAGGTAGTTTTCTATGATTATGTAAAACAAAACACCCAACATTTGATAGTGAGTTAGTTATTCATATATGATAGTAGAAAATAGTACTCACTACAATTAGCAATTAGTATTTCAAGAAATAGCAAAGGATTAGTACGAAAAAAGAAAAACATATTGAATTTCGACTTTGAAGATCTGTGACATAAGACATTGTAGATATGTACGCTCTTCAACTAAAAGTTTAGATTTCCTAGGCAATTTGTTTGGAGATATATCTATGAAATGTATTGTTTAGTTAAATACATCTGAATTTTGAAAAATAAGAAATTCACATTTTGTTGCTCATAGATTAACTAATTCTACTTCGCTCCACTGTAACAAACATTATATCACTTCATTTCTGTGATCTGTTCTTTCTTTCAACGAATGGTTATTCATTTAATGAATTCATTACAACTCTATTAATAGAACCTATTCAATTTAATTAGACAGCCTCATCAGCAAACCCATGTTCTATCATATATTGACGACCTCTACAAAATTAACTTTTCATTGGTTTATATAAAATAGTTAATCATAATAGAGGCAATGACTAAATTATCTTGAAATAACAAACAACCTCTCGTCTTAAGAGTACGCATATAAATGTATAAATAAACGTCGTATATTGTTTTCTTTGTTCTTCGTTTTAGATTTAGATTTTGTTTTTCTTGTTAACTATTTCATTTGTTTCATTCTCATGGGTACAGATAGTAAAACAGCTGTACAACAACCATCGTCAAAAGTTACAGTTGTCGAATCAAAGAATGACAAAAAGAAAAAATCAAAGAGAACAAAAAGTAGTCATCATAAATCTAAACATAGTAGACAACAGCGTTCGTCATCATCTTCATCATCCAATTCATCAATTGAACGTGGACGTAATTCAACATCAAGAAAAAAACGTGACATTAATAATTCATCAGAGAAAGGTTCCAAAGATAAAACAAACCTTTCATCAACTGTTGAATTACGTAATAATAGTAATATTAAATCATCAAATAAGAATAAAAACCATTCAAATCGTTCTAAAGATGATTCACCAGAATCACCATATCGACGAAATCATAATACAACAAAAACACGAAGTCGTTCAAGATCAAGATCTCGTACTGATCAATCATCTCGGAGTCGATCCAGTGATAGGTTAGTCGTTTATTTAAACAATTATTTCTCTTATTGATAAATGCAATGATATGATGAAGTTCCAAGAGATAGGGACATATGAAATTACAATATGATTTCATCATCTCTACTGATCATTGCATATATTTTATTAGACACTTGTCTAAAAACACTAAATGTTAAAAGCGATAGCTAAACAGTTGGATCATCAAGTCCAAGGAAACTGGTATCATAACATCACCGTTTTACGTAAGCCAGTATAGCAAGATGAAAAATTATGATAAAACTTCATGTGGTTATAAGATGATAGAAAAAATTTTAAAAACAATATTTTTCTGATTTATTTTTGTTATAATAATAAACACCTAGCTCAAATCCATTTAGTGATTTTCATAGTCAATAAATTTTTTATATCAAGGTTTTATTGATTACCTATGATGGTAAAGTTTCTAATAAAAGACAGCAGTTGCAGGTCCCACGAGCTTATTTTTTAACAAAATCATTTTACAGAACATGAAACTTTGAACACAATGAGAAATCGCTGCATTTTCTAAGATCTTCCCTTAAAATGTTAAAAGTACCGCAAAAAATGAAATTTATTAATAAAACGCTTCTTTACACTTGTAACACTTTGAATCTTTTCAAGGAAGATTATAGAAAATGTGGTAACCTCTCTTTTTTTTTCTCGAGAACATTGTAATCTTCAAGCTGGCATTATTAAAAAATAGTCTTGTCAAGCCTACAAACTATTGTGTCTGGGGTTTTGAAGATCATGCCATCATTGTTCATTCACGAAGTCTTGATTTAGAATGCATTCTATACAAAATTCTATTAGCTATCAAAAATACATTATTGTTCGACTTTTCTTCACCACCTTAAATTATTTTACAATTGCTTCCGCCTGTCTCAATGATTGTTTTGAGTCTATTTGCATCAAAAAAATAATAATAATCTGATAGTATCTTGAGTCAGCTTGCTTCCAATTAAAGCAATTTTATGATAGCTTTTGTAAAATAAAAAAAAAAAATTTAGAATCCCTTGAAAACAAAGGTATTTATTCAATCCATAAGTTTTCATTCGTTACACATGATGTATGAGATAACAGGCAAAATTTACAAAGGAGCATATACAACTGTCAGACATCCTTCAGCTTCATATTTTAGCCGTGATCTCTGAGTTAGCTATTCATGGAAAACAAACTATTAGATATTTGTTCAATGGATAAGTCTCATGAGCAATAAAATATCCTATAAAATTTCTGTGCAAATGAATGTATATACGGTTGCGCTGAAAGTTTTAGGATATTCTAGTCGCCATGAAATCTATCGATAAGTTAAAAGCTCAAAGTTGAGTTTTGCACGAACTCGAACCCTATTAGAATTTTTTTTTTCGTTTTACTAAATTCTATTCGTAAACGCGAAATAATACTTGATAGTTGAATGTATTCCTTTGTTAGTTTCGCTTGATTTATTTTTTTCTCTTTCAACTTAATTTTCTAAATAATCATTTATTTAGATCTCATTCTCATGATTCTTCATCTCGTCATCGTCATAAAAATTCTTTTCGTCATTCCGATTCAAATTTATCAAATGTTTATTCACCTATGCCAAATTTTATTCCCAATATGAATAATCGTTATTCAAATCCATCAAGTTTACATTCTCGAGGTGGTCGTGTGCATAATAATCCATCACCAATGATGGGTAATCCTTCTATACGAAATAACAATAGCAATCGTTCTTCTCTAACAAATTTTCGTGGTCATATGGGTTCAATAAATAATGCTGCTTATTTACATAATGTTCATAATATGGCAAATATGATACAAAATATGAGTAATCTTATGCAACAAAAACAAAGGCCAGGTTCAAATCTTAAATATTCAAATGCAAATTATCCAAATAATCGTTTTTATCAACAATTTCATGATAATTATAAAAAATTAAAAGCTGGAGAAAAAATAAGTAATTTATATCAAGCATCATTTCCTCTTCAACATATACCACGTGACATGCGTTTTAATTTTCGTTTACTTGGACGAAATAGATTTACAGCATCGGATGATGATGAAGATGAATCAACAACAACAGAAAAACGTTCACAACAGAAACAACAACGACATCATTCAAGTTCAAAATCATCGGATAATTCGGATGATGAACGTCGTGAAGAAGAAGAAGAAGAAGAAGCAGCTGCTGCTGCTATTGCAGCTGGTAAATTAAAATCATCACCTATGCATAAAAATTCTACGAAACAAAAATATTCATCAACAAAATCCAATCGAAATCGTACATCATCTTCAACAAAACCAATAACTGATTCACGTGATTTATTAACTAATCCAAATAATTTAAGTACATTACTCGCTGGTATTATGCAAAGTGAAAATGCCGAAATTATTGCTAATACATTAGCGAGTGCAGCTGTTGCTGCTAATAATAAACGAGAACGAACAAAAAAATATTTAGATAAAAAAGTACAAAAATTTAAAAATTATGCAAGATTTCAACAAACACAAAGTGTTGGATCTACCAATGGATCAACAACAAATTCGGATGAAATGGAGAAGAAAATACATGGTCTTGCAAGACGATTAGTAAGTGTCATATTTCTTTTGCAAAGAAAATGTTGATTAAACATCCAATTGGACTAATTAGTTCATGTCTAGAAGAGTAGATATGAAAGATTGAAGAAAATTATTTTTAGTTTTGTGTCAGTTGAAAATGTTTTTTTTTTGATACGAATTAACATAAGTTGACCATTTGATGAGTTCAACAACAAATTTCATTGGAGTGTGTAATAATTAAAAAATTGCATAAAATCAGTTTGAATATGTTTGTTGCAGTTACAGATTAACAAGTTAAATTATCAATGATAATTAATTTTAGAAAGAAAGAAATTAGGCATATAGATGACTTATCATTAGAGAAGAAAGATTATAGTTTTCATGAACTTGAAAGGATTAAGAAAACTATTATATCGAGTAATAAATCCAACTGATGTTTCGAAAGCTGAAAAGGAAGACATTAAACTTTTCTCATAGATTAAGATTTATATTTCTCCTTTTCTTTCTCATGACAGATCTGTTATTTCGTATAATAAACAATATATTAATCATAAGAAATTTGGTTTTCTCTTTCCTTTAGGATATGATATGCTTGAAACATTTGAACTCTAAAACTTTTATTCAATAAGACAGAAAAAATTCCTATTTTCGTTTTCTATTTTGTACAGCAGATATTCACTTGTACACGATCTTGTTCAGTCTAAGAGCTCGTTTGTCTTTTGTAACTTACTACATTCTAAAGAATTAGTTTTTGTTACTTATGAAATTAACTAATATTAAATTAATAGATCCAACTAGATATAAGCGGGATCGGAGCCATCTTGAGCATATCTAGATCGAACTATGCTAGATGAGAATCGAAATTTTCCTTTTTGATATTGTTAAATATTATTAAACGATCAGTTGTCAGCTTATATCTAGTGACGAAGCCAGGTGGCGGCAGAAAAAAACTGAACGCTACCTAGAATTGAAACAAGCTATCATTAATAGTAGAGAAGTTACCTCCTTTTAGTTGCAAACGAAGATTTACTCCCCATCTCCTAGAAAATTTTCTCACTCCATCACTAGTTATATCTGTTAAGCTTCAAACGCGAGCTAATGCACTTTTCATGTTAAACATAGTAATTATTGTTTTTTTTGGGGGAGGAACATGACAGACGTTGCTGATGTATGATCAAAAATTGTATATCAATAACTTCTCGTTCTGACATATGAACTAGTTTCTTATTGCATTTCTGACGGATTAAGTAAAAAGATTGTAAAGAAATGTGTCTCAATAAAACATTCTGCCTATGATTATCATCAGCAGTTACATCGTGTCTCCCATTTTAATCCAGTCGAGATAGTGCGGAAAGTTTTTTCATTATTGTGCCCTATCCTATCTTAACTCTGATCAACACTTGCTGAATACCATGTGTTTTAAAGAGCTAATAGATTATATAATTATTTGTATTTAGCAAACGAAAACTCTTGGTTTACATGAAGACTATGAATTGCAAGGTATGAAACGTTCAGATGATTCAAATGTCGATTCTGATACTAGTGAACGACATCGTCGTCATTCATCAAATTCTGCTAGTGAACCTTCAAAAGATAAAGATATTGATAGTGATGGAAGTACAAATTCTCAACGACAACGTAAATTTAAAAAATTAACTAAAAAAGTAAATTAGAATCGAAAAATGATTTTTGATGTTATTTAAATTTTTTCTGTTTTCTTTAGACAAATTCTTTTGAGCAAATTATTGGTCAAAATGAAGGTGAACATCTTTCCGATGGTAATGATAGTGATGCAAGCATGCTTAATCTAAATGAAGATCTTAAACCTATTGGTTTTTATATAAAAGATCACGAACGTATGTTACATGAAATGTTTCGATGTGTTCGTAGTCATAAACTTCAAGCTATTCTACCGGATGCATTAAAGGTAAGAGGATAAAATTTTTATTCTTATTTAAAAAAAAGGTAGAATGATATAAAGAAAAAAAAACTTAGTTCGTCTGATGATCGATGCTTGTTTTAGATTAATTTATATGATTTATTCATTGGAACAGCTACACAATTATTATCGACGAAACTATTTTATTTTTTAGAGAGATATTTTGACTTTAATAATAATAATAATAATAATAATATTTGTTCTTCTTTTACTTTTAACTTTCACTCAATCATCATCCCCTATCTTTCAGATATAATTCTAAAATATTTTTTTGTTATTTATTGAATAACTCCAAGGTAAGGTTATTAAAATGCAAGTTCTTTTGGTTTTCTTTTTCAATCTAATGAATTATTAAAAAAAACGTTCATTTTATAGATTATTGAGTTTTATTTTTGTTTTTTTAATATTATCCTAGACACGTTCTATTGACGAAATAAAAGCAAGATGTCTCGATCAACTCGATATTTTATCAAAAAAACGTATTCGTGCAATATTACTAGGTATTATATCATAAGAAAAATTTCATTTATTTTAATAATATTATTTTTTGTCCTTAGCACAACCCATGACTTCATCAAGTGGTACAGAAGATAGTACAGATGAAGATGAACAAGATATATTGACATGTAAGTTCTTGCGATGATGTTATTTTATTTCTTCACGTTAATCTGAATATTTTGTTTTTGATGAAATTCATTTCGATCAATTTTTCTGAGCAAGATGACAAAATCTTATTTTTCTTTTTAGTATATCCACATTTAAAATCATCATTAGATCTAACAAATAATAATGCTGCAAATGTTACAACAACAACGACTACTACAACAACAGCACTTCCAACGGATGATAATAAAAAGTATGTGATATTAAACAAAAGAATTTACATAATTCAGCATCTAATAGAAGGTTTTCTCTGTGGATTTTAAAAAACTAGAGTTTATTATAGAATTGATGCACCTTAGTAAGTTCATTTACCTCGCCCAAAAAAAAAATCTAAATATTAATAGATTAGTCCATATATGGCTGCGTAACAAGGATGGGTTTATGTTAGTATGAAATTTAAACAGTTGAATATTGACAAAACAAAAACTATCTGGACATCTATGTATTGTTATTCGTATGTTTTGCTTTTGTAAAATTCCAAAAAGAGAAGTTAATGTTCTTTTACTAGTAGATAATTGAAATGTTTAAAAAGATTCTCAAATTTTTGATTACGATTTGGATTCTCCTTTCTTCTGAAGAACAGACTAGAAATCGAGCACTATTTCTCAGCGATCAGAAAAAAATCTTAACTCTTCTTTTGTTTTACACAAGTTAGCACATGGATAAAAAACATAGTTGTTCGATCATTTTTCATCGTCAGCATTTGAGTTCAATATGAAGAATTTTTCAATAAAATATTATGCAATCTTTAATGGAGATCAGCATCGTTAGATAAGATTCTATTGAGACTAGAAAAAGTCTAAAAGAATTTATATCCATGAGTTATAATCATCATAATGATTTTATCAACAGATTCCTGTGACCGTTTTCAGATCACGTTTTAAATCGATTTTCGAGTTGAAACATTGTATAAATAAAATTCTCAATGATAAAAGTTCATCTTAATAAACTAGTTTCATTCGACAACTTTAGCGGTGCATATTAAAAAGGAAACGCCCATGAACACGAATCCTTTATTAAATTTTTTCTAGTCTGTCTAATGAAATAAAATTCATCCAATAGCGAAGTTCCCTCATTCATCATTTTTGATACAAATTCTTCATTGATTTATATAAAATAAAATATCTTTCCTAATTGAGAATTTCTACTAACTTATACTCAAGGATCTAATCAAAAACATTTTATTATACGATTTCAAATAATAATTTTCATCAAATTCGTCTTTAGGTCTCTACCAAATAGCAAATTTCGTCCAGTACAAATGCATGCTGTTACAAATAATTCTTCATTTTCACCAACACTTCATAATAATCTTGCAGCTCCTTCCATAATTGGTGCTAATGAAGATGTCAATGATTATTATGAAGATTTTAAAAAAATTAAAAAATTAACAAATCTTCGCCGTAATGAACAAGATGATGAATTAACACCATTTCCTGATCAAAATGGTAAAATTTTACAACCAATTGGAACAAATTTACTAAAGTTTGAATTTAAACCAATAACAAGTTTAACAAATAATCAACAAGCACATTTTAATGCTCGTCGAATTGCTTATCGACAAAAGCAACAACAACAACAACAACAAAATGATATACGTCAAGAAATAGATGATTTACTCAATATTGATAATTTTGTTTTACCTGATGGGGAACGTCCATTATCATCAACTGAATTATCAATAAATAAAGGATATCAATATGGTTTACCACCAAAAATACAACATAAAATTCCAGCAGAACCACCAAGAAAAGGTTCATTAGGCGATTTACTTAAACGGAAAAAGACCGAAATCAATGAACGCAGTCCATCGCCCATAATTTCAAAACGATTACGTCATAGACAACTTTCACATTCATTAAGTTCATCATCTGAGCGCACGTCAAGGGTAAAATTAAAAAAACTTCTTTTCTGGTTTTGTTCAAATGCACTGTTTTTATTTAGCGTTCATCATGTGAAATGATTGAATCCAATACAAAAATTGATAATGATGATATTGATATGAGTGATTTATCAAAATTACTTGATTTAAATGAAGAAGATGAATTACTATTACTACAAATTGAAGTTGAACAAGAAGAACGTAATTTACGTCGACAAGAAAAACGAAAACGTAAAGAAGAAAAAAAGAAAAAGAAAAATCATTTAGGTATTATTAAACAATGTTTAAATGATTTATTAGTAAAAATTCTTGCTCAAGAAGAGAAGAAAATTACTTTCAAGAGACCATTTGATGATATTAATAATTTTGATTATATATCAAAAAAAATTAAAATTGAAGACAAAAATTTGAACTAATTTTTTTTTTGTGTGTTTGTTATTTTTGTGTTTTAGAGTCTCGGTGTTTTGTTGTGTTGTATATACACTTCTTTTTCATAAATAAAAACAAGAAGAGTATAATGATTGTTTTGAAATATTAGTTGAAGTTCTCTTCATATTGGTTACATATTGATTTTCTATTATATCTATACTTAAGAAACACGCAAATGAAATCAGAACGAATGTTTTATTTTTACAATAAACTCAAATATAATGACAATCTAATTTTTTAGAATGACTTCGTTATCAAAAAAGATGTTAGGAAAGGGATCGATCTACAGAAACAGGATCGCATATCGAAAGTATGATTAAGCTCACCTTAAAGTTAATTATGCACTGATGAATTTGAAAAATTGTTTTACAGTCGCCCTCGGAGCGAAAAAATAAA
Source organism: Rotaria sp. Silwood1 (assembly GCA_905250075.1). Lineage (NCBI taxonomy): Eukaryota > Metazoa > Rotifera > Eurotatoria > Philodinida > Philodinidae > Rotaria > Rotaria sp. Silwood1. The sequence goes on along the minus strand of CAJNOP010000016.1, from coordinate 2,712,637 downwards.
AAGCTATCAGCATTTATAACGCATAGGCACGTTATACTTATAATGAAAACAATTAAGTTGTTTGTTTTTACTTTACAAGTTTTGTTTTCACAGATTTGACACATTGAATTGTTAAGTTTAAACCTTGATAACTGAGTAAAAGTGCGTTACGATGTGTTATTATGAATCTCTATCAGTGAGACATCTTTTGATTTGAGATGAATTACTATAATGATTTTGTTTTAACTATTGACTATTCAAGGATGATGAATTTTGTTAATTTGATGAATTATAACCGAAGTAGAATAGAGCTGAATTAAGTGAGAAATCATCGAATACGATTGAACCAAAGCCTGTACCTCTCAAAGTTGTATGTTATAATATGAATTTCTACCTTCATCAACGATTGACAATATTTCTGATCATCGAATCGTTTTCAGCATTCATTTCAAAATATAATTTCTCATGTAAGTCTAGGAACTGCTCTAGACAGATAAGTTAACAGTGCCATTGATCTGGATAACAATGAAAATATTGTGACCAAAGCAACCATCAATATTTGGTCTGTCCACGTAAAACGTGATTTCGTCACGCTTTATTTGTTCCGTTACGTATAAAACTTCATTGTCTAGAATCGACTGCGTTTGTCGTTTTTGACAAATGATTATGGTTGTCAAAATGAGACATTGCACAGTTAGCAAAGACTTCGGATTACTTCAAACAGAGCGTGACGGAATCACCACTTCCGTGGACAGGCCGTATTACAATACTAACCTAGGATAGCAAATTTGAAATGTGTACGTAGTTATTCAATAGATACGTGTATCCCGTTCATGAGTTTACTTTGTCATGTATGAATCTGTTTGATATCAAGAAACCAAGTGCTGAATATGGATATGGAGTTGTTTGTATCGTGTACAACTATCAGAAAAGAGATACTGAAAAATCACAACTCGAAAACTTCGTAGATTGAAAGTACATTCTCTATTTCAATACACATATATACTTGAGGAAATCTAATTGAGTTTGTGTCCTAATTCATACTTAGAGAAATGTATAAGATGAGTTCCAGTATGAAATTTCATCTATTCTCTTGAAAGGTACCGAAAAAGAAAGAGTTTCAAATCTGATATTCTCAAGAACGTCTGTATCAAACTACGGCATAAGAATGGCATATGAATTCATCCTAAGTGAAATATGCATTCATAGAAATTAAATCTTGTTACTAGAAAAAAAAACAAAAGTTTTTCTGAACAACTTTTCATCAGAAGACTAGAAAAATAACTCGAATTGAACCTTTTATTCAGAATATTCAACTCGTCAAAATCTTGTTTAAAACATGAGGATAGAACAAAATTCAGCAGACAAAAATATTGTGCATTACTAGTGATCAGATATTTTCATAAGTGATGCTGATCACGATCAATGCGCAACATTTTCTTCTGCTGAAAACTATTGTATCTTCCAGTTTCAAACAGTATTCTGAGAAGGACACAATTTTAAACAAAGGGTTTAATTCGAGTTATTCTTCTAGTTTCATTAGTGAAGATTGTTAGTGGAGAACTTTTCTTTTTTCATCAAGATTGAGATCATCATGCAGATGACTATTTAAGATGTGTTGATCTTATCTTATAATCAATGCAACTGGAAAGACTTTTTTCAAACTTCTCTCCGAACAATTTCTCACACTTACACAAAGTTTCGATTCTGAAACTATATCAGGTGAAATTATGCTATAAATTTCATGTGACTAAAACATTTTTTTTGCTTTTTTATATGTAAGAAAACCAAAACAGAACTTGAAAGTTTTTCAGGATTAATGCTTTCATATCGACAATCAAATTTATCTTGCTAATATTTGAAGTGTATGTATTTGAATGTCACTTATCAAATTTGTACACCCAACGATAAGAATTGTGATGTGCTTATACTTCAACTTATCTGATTAATAAAACAAGTAACAGTTCATGCCCAAGGGAATCATTTCGATAATCATATAATGACAAGAACAAAGAAAAAAAAGGAACAAAGCTTTCAAGTGGGAGAGACGTCATTTTTGATTATCATATATTACCCTTAGGCTAAATCATTTGTTTATCAATTCGATTTAAACATTTAAAAAGAAAACAAACAAAACAGGACAACATTTTTTTACTGTATCTTGTATATAACTTAATTCTATCTTTTCTTTTTTCGTGTTGATCTAATTAACAATAATCATCAGTAAGAAAAAGAAAAAATATTCAAGTCAAAAATCGCCTACATATGTAACATTATTATTTTTTGACAGAGGAAAAAAATACAGACAATTTTCTTTCTTTTTTTTTCTCTCTTTGTTGGATCGGAAATAAGAGAGTATATAAAGCTATTGAAACAGTTCATTTAACAATTGCTATGCCAGTTTTTCATATATGTATTTATATATTCATCGCCCATGTTTGCCGATATTAATCGTGAAAAAGAAAACTCGATCAATAAAACAACAAGAAATAGAATATACATAAATATAATCTTCATGCTAACCTCTCATGAGAGATTATGATTGCCTATACATACATATAAAATTTTTGTACAGTAATATTTCAGATTCGAGCTTCATTTATATATTCATTATTAATTCTAATCCAATCATAATGATTTCCAATCCGATAATTTATACCATTCTATTTAGTATGGGTAAGTTAGAATAATATTATTAAAAGCACTGATATAGATATTAAAAAAAAGAAAAGAATTCGAATGATAAATGAAAATCACTTAGTTAAGTCAGCGAAGTAGAACTATTATAATTTTTTGATTTTGTTTTTTTAAGGTTTTCTTCTTTTGTTTGATTCATTCCAAGCTACACCAATACATAATGATGATGTACCAATTGATAAAACATATGATGAAGATTTAGATGAAACAAGTTCAACAATTGAAAAACGTACTTTTAGCAACAGTGATATTCCTGATGGTTATGTTGGTATCATGTTGGGCAAACGTCGATTAGAAGCACGTGCAGTTCGACTTCCAAGTGAAGCTATCCTTCTTGGTAAACGACGATTACCTCATGAAGCTGTGCTTTTAGGAAAACGTGATTTACCTAATGAAGCTATCCTTTTAGGAAAACGTCGAATACCTTATGAAGCTGTGCTCTTAGGCAAACGAGATTTACCCAACGAAGCTATACTTTTGGGAAAGCGTGATTTACCTAATGAAGCTATACTTTTGGGAAGACGGGATCTACCTAATGAAGCTGTGCTCTTAGGAAAACGTGATCTACCTAATGAAGGCATTCTTCTTGGCAAAAGACGATAAGCAACGAACAATTCCTATTGAAACTATATATTAAAATAGCACATACTCATGCAGTGCTTTTTTTTTGAATGTACTTTAACAACATCAATATTTAAAAATAAATCTTTGAAAAAATATATAATCTATTTGAAATTTTATTTTGTGTGCTCCATAGAAAAATAAAAATATTTCGTAGTTTTAGATCTAAATGATTATTAGATAAAATATTTCATTTTATTATGTGTCTCGAGATTGATAAAGATCATATATTTATTTGTTTTTCTCTTCAATCGATGAAATATTTCTAATAGCGATTGCAAAATAGACAGTTTGAAATAACAAATAAGAAAGATATTATGCACAACTCAATACAGAAATATCTAGAATGATTTTGTTCTCGAGGCCTTCGTTTTTGAGATATTGAAATTCTACTGGGCTTTTCAACAAACTACTATGATCATGTGAAACAATCGACTTTCTACTTCAAACTTTGTACAAACAAATTTCTGACAGAGATTAGTTCATTGAGCAAGTTGTAAAGATTCTAGCATCTCCTATTCTGACATACGGAGTATACGAAATTTTCTCTCATGTGTAAAATCAAATTTTGTTCATATATTTATATGGCCACAAAGGAAACACTAGTTACAAAGTTAACTGATCTCGTTAAGAACTTTGCTCGTGTAAAATTTGAAGTCAAAACTTGATTTATGACGTGGCCACAGTTTTCTATTGAAAAATTCAGTGAAACTTCGATATTCCAAGAATGAAGGTCTGAAAAAAATTAAACTATTCTAGGTTTTCCTATTATTCACGAGTGCTTACCAAATGAACAAGAATAGAAAAAATAGTTTTTGACGAAAACATAAGCAAATAAAAAAACATAATCATATTCTCAAAGATAGGGACTCGAGAAAATCAAAACCTTCGTTTTTGAACACATAGAACACGTAAATATAGTTTTGTTTAAATTACATAGAACGATTGAGTACAATGATTTTCCACGAAATGGAACATCACTAAGTTATCTACGACATTTTTTGGCTAAGATATAGCAATTTAATTGAAGGTTAAAATATAATTTGTCCGTCCATAGGAACTTGTTTTATTTTCTTATATTTCCTTCGGAAACAATCTTCTCTATTCGAATCGTTCTTCAGATTTTTTTCTAACACTAATGACAGCAGCAGAAGAAAATTGAACATAGATCTTGTTGAATACTTTCGGTATCCAGTGTATGTTAAAATTATTTTTTATCAATTGAATGTAATAAAATAACACTTTTGAAGTTTTATTTTTTAATTGAGAAAATACTTTTGTCCTACGCCAACTTAGATCAGCTGATTAAAAACATCACTTGTATGCAAAATTGACTTGTTACTGAGAAAAAAACACAGGTATTTTGATTATTTTCTAAAATGTCCGATAAAATAACAATCATACGATAGTCCGAATAAAATTTGTTGCACTATGCGATCGAGGAACTGAACTGACATCAAATGATCTAGTTCTGTAGAAAAGAACTGAGCTGTTCTAATAGATTTGTTTAAGGCATGCCATAGTTCTTAACTATATGAACCTGTTCTGTTTTGAGAACTGTTTATAGTGGCTTCTTCCTTTTTGAAAACTGGGGATATTGATCAATAGATTTTTGAACAATTGGAACATCACGTGAATAGAATCGCTACATTACCATTAACAGTCGACATAGAGCAGAATTTATATTTGTCGTCTTTGATTATTCATTGACTGATGTTCTATTAACTTGGCTTTTTCTAATGGTGAACATCCTAAATTCTTAACTCTTTCTATTCTCAGAATTTTTGTAAAATGCTTATATCAAAGTTTTGAGAAAAAAAAACTCAGTGATATTTATTTTTCCTCACTATATGAAAAAAAAATAACAGATTTATTTCTGTAGGTTTGACACCTTAAGACTGATCTCTCAAAAATTTATATGGATGGATTAAAACTTATTTTGAATCCCATTAATATACCTATGATTCATGCTGTCTACCATATTCATCGTACAGAAAAAGCAAGCAGCGAATCATTTTAATCCATATTTCATATTTAAAAGTCGAGAAAATTTTCTTCTATTCGAAAAAGCTTTGTCTAAAAAAGATTCTTTGCTACATCTTTCTATTAAAATTTTGGCAATAATTGAATATTGAAGAGATGTCAAATTTCAGAGAGTATAAGAATGATCGGAGTACAGCTTCATTCTTTTGAAAGTTTGACTGAAATTTTCTTCGATTCGTAAAGATATAGGCTATATACGTTTCTTTCGTCTTGGGTAAACTATCAAAGCTCTATTTTCTCCAAACGACAAGAATTTGCAGACAACTTCTTTGTTGGATTTCAGAAGACTTGGGCTATACTTTTCTCTGTTTTTGTGATGAGTTTCTATTTCATACATGAAATAAAAATTGAAATTATCGAAAAAACTTCATTCATTTCGTCCAAATAGTTCAGGAGATGGTATTTGGCCACTCAATCTAGCAGAGTTGTAACCGGTCAAAAAAATTCAGACCGGACCGGCCTGACCGGTTTAAATCTTAGACCGGCCCGGCCGGTCTAAAAATATTTCTAGACCGGCATAAACCGGCAGACGTATGAATTTTCTTTACATGGTAAAACTAGTTCTAGACATAGACCTTTTATCCATAAATTGATTTTTACACTTTCCTTTTCATGTATATTATCATTTTCATAGCAAACAATAACACAAATTTCTACGATTGAATATGTTCTGGACAAAATGAAGTTCTTTTCTGCAAAAGCTGATAATTGATTTAAATTTCTTCTTTTATTATATACAAAATTTACACAGAAAAAATATCATAAGGATACATATTAAATTAACAAACTATATGGCCGCATCCATACTAATTATAAAAATAAGAAGATTATGTTACGTACTTTTACTGTGTTGAATAAAAAGAAATATGACGAATACTTATCGTATCGTACGTATATCTATCTGTACAATCAGCTTGACGGCCTACTCTCTTTTTTATTAATTTAATTAAAGATATGTGTCGGCATGTTAACAAGAATTGAATTAATATCAAAAGGAATACATAAAAAAGAAATAACAATCAATATGTGACACTGTTCTGATTATTAAGATGTTGTAAATAGCAGATAATAGAAATCTTTTAAGAGGAAATTTAATGTATAGAAAAATTTGAATTTACATCGAAAAACAAAACTTTTGCTCTTTTCGTTTCACAAATTGTAATGAACAGAAATAAATAATATTATTTTATTAAAAAATTAATAATAACACAACTTTTTCAAACCAGCAAAAACCGGTAAAAACCGGCCGGTCTAGCTGTTCAAACCGGCCCGGTCCGGTTTCGCCGGGCCGGTTACAACTCTGCAATCTAGTATATATTGTTCAAAGTTACCATTTTATCACACCTAAACGTCGTTTTGAAATAAAAAATAGTAAGAAAGTGACCTTCATAAATGGCATTGAAAAGTTATTATACGTATGTCACACATATGTAATAACGTTTTGATGCCGTTTATGAATGTCAATGTTTCGCTGTTTTCTGTTTTGATGTAGTGTTTAGGTGTGATGACCGTAATTTTTGACAACACATACTGTTTTTGATGACAAAATACAGTTCACTGAACTATCTGAGCTACAACAACTTGACATGTTTTTAAAATATCTAAAGTTTTTTTTTGGGCAACAGAACTCAGAATCATTCATTCAAAGTTCTTAAGTAACCGCATGAATTTTTTTTTACCCATGTCGATAATAATTGAATTTGAAAAAATTTTAAAAATATTGTTACAAAAACAGAATTGATTTCATGATTTATTTATTTGACAGCTAAAACTTCTTAATGTAAAAGCAAATTTGTGTAGCCTCCAAGGGTAAAACCAATTTGTCCCTTTTTCGAAAATATAGTACGAACTTAAATTTCTAATAAAATAAAATAGTCATCGTATTTGTTGACAGTTATTGCGAGCGTAGTCGCCTTCGGCAGCGAAAAAGATTGAGAATCTTGTCTGACCTAAATATGACAATGTTTCTATTAGGAAAATTTAGCAATGAAAAATAGAATTTTTTAAGAAGTCTACTGTAATGTCTGTTATACAAGAAATGGCAATTTTGAGTTAGATATAGATTCATGAACTTGTATCAAAGTTTGTCTGACATGTAAAAAAAACTAGGTCGAAATCGATAAAATTGGTGTGTATTTTTCAATACACTAAAAAACCTATATACACGTTAAATGGTCTCAGATTTAGAATGCATTTAACAAGACCTTTTCTCTAATTTTTCGAAGTTATCCTCTTCTTGTTTTGATCTATTTGCATCGTTGCTGATATTAGAATGCACTGTATCTCTATCGCAAATAAAACATCTATTTTTAAACACATGATGGCGCTAGACATCATTGTTACAAATTTTGTTCGAGATGCCACTATTGTATCAAAGTAAAAAAAAGGAAAGAATAAAACCTCTTTCGGTGTACACAGTTACCAGTTGAATAATGGCCATCATAGAAGCATCTGTAACATTTTTTTTGTCATTTTAGGACACAAATCAAACATTTTCTTTTTCTTTATTTCTCTATTATTATTTTGGGCTATTTATTTTACAAATAAAACAAAAAAATTCCTGTTTTTCTTAATTTTTTTTAGATTACTAGTATATTTTTGTATAATTCTATGTACCTAGTTGTAAATTGCGACATCAATAAATTTAACATTTAATACTGAATCAAAAAGTCGATTAATCTCTTTCATTTATGTGAAATGCATCAATAATTATTTATTACATATTGAACAATTTGATTCAATAATAATAATAATAATAAAACTGGTATGTAACATATTGTCTCAATAATTATGAATCTAATAAGAATTTAAAAGATGATTATCGAATACATTGATTAGTTTCTCAAGAAGTAAAACATAGTAACTTTATACGAAAGGACTAAATTGTAATCTGATATTGTATTCATCACTTATTTGAAAGAGAATTAAGAGAGAAAAATCATCATTGTTATTTTTCTTTTTCTTTGTGTATTATTAACTCAATACGATGACGACTTTGAGATGTTGGTATACTAATCTCGCTTTATTGTTTGTTTCTCTCTATCGTTCGTTGTCGATAGCGAGCCGAGTACATGCGTTTATTGAATTGGCACGTTGAAATTGTCGAACAAGCGATGAGCGATGATGTCTCAACAACCACTACTCCTACTGTTGAGTTGCGTCAGCGCATTTACTGATAGTGGTGACGTTCTTTCTTTTTTATTTAGTTACTGAAGGATAATCAAGATCAGCGATTAGGAGGATATAATCTTTGATTACATCCATTTACATTCATCCTCGACATCGAGGAAAGGAAAGCGGGTAGGTAATCATCTTGTTTCTTTCTTTTGTATTTTTTTTTTATTAAATCAATATTATTTATGAATTTCGAAATTTTCTTTCTTTTTTTTTGCTTCGTTTTAATCGATAATTAAAGTCTTTTATATAATAATATAAAAAAATGACGTATTTGTCTTAAGTATACGAATTCATACTAAAGGAACCAATCTATAATAAGAAAGTTTCTTTTTTTTTTATTTTATATATATATATATTTTTTTTTTTTTTGTTGCTATACTTAAAAGTAACCTTGCTGGTTATTAAGTACTTCACTTCTCGGAAGAAATTTGAAGGCTATTGTTGACGAAAAATAACAGTATAAGAGAATAAATAAAAAAAAGAAAAATAAAGAATTTTGAGATAAGACGACACATGAGAGGGAACGAAAATTTTTTTGTTACAGAATGTCGAAGAAAAACCTCTGAATACTTATGTCTTTTCGTCTTTTTTTCTTTTTTTAAAAAAGAAAAAGAAAAGAAACATGCTGCTACCATGTAAGTGATGAATAAATGAGAGGAAACTGGACCATGGAAGACCTTGATGAACATAGGTTGCCTCTTCATCTCTGCTAGTATGTGGTTTCTATTCATCAATCTCTTTTCTTTTTTTTCTTTTTGCCTGTATTTCAACAGACTCATTGTTTGTAGAAATGTACTTTCAATTGAGAAGACGAAAGAGAGAGAGAGAGAGAGAAAGTGAAAGTATTCTGTTCTGTTACGCGTCGTTGTTGTCGCTGTTTTTAATCACATTTTACAAATGCAATTCTCACTCCTCTTTCTCTCTCCCGTCCCTTCCCTCCCTTTTTTAGTTTTTTTGTTGATTTATATTTATTTCCAACACACATGCAAACAAAAAAAACAACAGTAGATTGTTGACCTTGCTTCAAAACTGACACATCTTTGTATTTTTTTCACAAAATTAAATACTATTGAACAGGTACGTTAAAAAGTAAACGAATTGACGATAAAATTTACTCTTAATCAAGACGAAAGAAAAGAAAAGAAATTCTTTAAGACTTTTTTTTTTTATAATAATAACGTAAAAAAAAGAAAGGAAAACACAGTAGTAATATAATGAGAACACTCAAAGAAAACCATCAGAAAGAAAAAATTTACAGAATTTATTTTATGCTATATTGAATAAAAGGAAAATAGCTAAGGAAAAAATAAGAAAGAAAAAATCAGCAAGAAATGTTGCACTATACTTCCATCTGCTGCTGATTTGGAGTTGTATAAATCTGATAAAAGACATTGCAAAAAGTTTAACTTCATTTTTTTATATTTTAGTTTTTATTACTAATACTACTATCATCATACATAATACGGGGAACACAAGTGATTCAATGTATGACTATCAATCACAAACGAGCCTTCCCCCAATACGAGCTCGTCAACGGCGTCAATCTGGCGTACAAGTACAACAATTATATGAAAGTAGTCCAGTTCTAGCCGCTCTATCACATCATCCAACAACACAATATGCGTCACATAAACTACAGCATGGAGATTCGTCTACATTTGCTAATGGAAATTCTACAACAGTGAATAATAACAATGGAACAACTAATGGTTATCATAATCATCATCATAATAATAATAATCACCAGCATCATCGTAATAGTGTATCTCAAGCACCTGTTCAACAAAATACATCCGAACAATCAATACGTAAAAGTCCGAGTGTCGATAGTATGCTTAGTATGCGTTCATCTTCACAACAACGACGTTCAACAAATGTACTTGATCCTGATACTGCTATGAAAACATATATGTCGAAATTGACAGCTTATGAACGACATGAGATATTTTCCTATCCACAAATTTATTTCGTTGGACAAAATGCACGTAAACGACAAGGTGTTGGTGGTGGACCTAATAATGGTAAGAATATTTTCACAGAAAAAATTTTTATGATGAAATCTTTTTTTTTATTGAGAACTTGACTATATTTATTTAGATGTAAAACCCTACGAAAGTGATTTGTTATCTTAAGTAGTGTGGTTGATAAAACGTTTTATTATTTTGATTCTTTTTTTTTTGTTTTATTCCAGTTTCTTTTTTCCAACACAGGTTAGCTTGCGTAGTAATTAGTCAAATAAATAAGATTTTATTTCCTTAGATATGATGAAGACTTTATCATTCTCGTCTCACAATGAATAAAAAATAATGAACAAGTTTTATATGAATTTATTTCAAATTGATCATAGAAAGATAAATCGAAATTTCTAATGTATTTATATTATTACAACTAATTAGTCAAGAGTCAGCAGATTTCATTTTAATTATAATTTATAATTTATCTATTTTTTAATAATTATTGATAAATATTATTCCTAGGAGTGAATGTCGTTAAGTTATATATATCACTTTTGATGAGAATCGTCATCAATTAGCTAAACCGTATTGAAGTCAGGCTTCCTAACTAGGTGGTTTTCCCTCCCCAAAATAACCGACTTTCTGCCCATTTTTACAGCTTTGTAGCAATTTTTAGACAGAAACTGGATTATTGAATATCATTCGCCTTTTCTGGTAAAATAAGCAGACAGTATCGTTGCAAGATGAATAAGATTACAGGAAGAATGGCCTGGTGACGAATCGTCTGATGTGAGCGAGATCTCATTACTATAGTTTTCTAGAACTGCCAGAATGAAAGTGTTCTTTGAGTGAATTTTTAGGTTCTTCTCATCTCCAAAAATATAGACAATCTTAATTGATACCAGAGGACACTTAAAAATGTTTCTATTCAAGGATTTTTTCTCTTTGAGTTATGACTGTTTTGTGAATTTTGAAAAGAATGTCGCGGTCTGACTCGTATCACCTTCAAAATCGATTTTCGAGTTCACATATTGTACAGTTAAAGTTGCCAATGAAGGTATGATGGTCCACGGTGAAGATATCAAATTTTCTAGCAAATTGTACCATGAAAAAAATTAAATACTTCCATAATAAACTTTTGCCATTGAATACTTCATTTGTGAAAAATTCGAAATCACAAGTCAATATTTAAAGGACTCACAATAGTCTATTGAAAAAACTCACTAAATTGATCATAATTTTTAAAAAAATCAACGACTGATGGATTTAAATCTTCTTAGACTTTCTTTAATATTGATCAGGTCATTGTTTAATGAGATACAACTCATTTCAAAAACAATTTATTACTTGCAAAAATTTCTTCGTTAGCATGATATTTGAGAATCATTCAGATTGCAATTAAAGAACAATAATCACGCGAGTACTATGATAGTTTGACATAGGTAATTAATAGCATTCTATTAACCTTTTTATTCCCATTCATAAAATGATGTCTTGTAATGTGGTTTTTTTTATCGACTTATGCTTTAAAAAAGTAAAAGAATCAATAGAAATATTGATCTACGTAGTTCATTTTTTCTATATCGTATGTAAATTAATATTGCTAAGAAGAACTAATTGATCTCTATTATCCTTTTTAGGTAATTATGATGATGAAAATGCTTCTTATATCGCTGTTCAACATGATCACATAGCCTATCGTAAGTTATAACAAAAGAAAACTCTAATTTATTAATATACAATAGAATGTCTCCTGTGAAACACAATGTAAAAAAGTCAATTGAAGTATAAGAGTAATCAACTTTATCAGAATGGAATGAAACTTCTAGAGCTTGTACAACTCGCATATATTAGCATAGCTATAAGTTCAGAACAATTTATAAACCTTACATCGCAGCCTAAAGGAGAAGGACAGGTTGGGTTACCCAGGCAATATATTTCTGGTCTAGCTCTTTTATTTCAAATGATAGAAGTTTGTATGTTTTACCATAGATGCGAATCGTTGGGATTATCATTTTCTTTAACGGACGTTTTTCGGACTCAAATACTTATGTGAAGTCCAAACAAAATTTTATTAGTGTTCTAGAAATTTCTGATCGTCCTCTATTTAATGCTAGTATTTCCATATCTATAACTTGTTCCTGAACAAAGTGGAAAAATCATCTTTGGGATAAACTTTCGAATTTTTCACAGCTTTGTATTTCCTTTAGGAAAAACTACATGATTCTGAAAAGCTACCCTAAAATGGAACTTCATTACTGTTTCTGGCTGTATCATTGTTGAAAGCTTCGTTTTTGGTGAATATGATTTGGCCGAGAAAAACGGCCATGAAAGTTATTGAGGATATTTATAACAGTCATTTTCTTCAAAAAACTACAAGACGGATTTTTCTTGTCAAATCGTCTTGATCAGAGATAAAAATTTCAGGAATGATTGAGATAGATGTGCTAATAAGGTTTCAGTTTAGAGCAGATTTCAAGAATCTCGTCAGTTTTCTTAGGGCGATGGAAAGTCACGAAATGCTAGAAAGTAGGTCTCAAGGATGGACTTTTTATTTGATCTAGGAGCAAGCTACAGATCTAGAAGTTTCAACGTCAGATAAAGGATAGTGAGACTATTCTAGAGCAGTAATAAAAGTTGAAGTTTTGTTTCAACTTTACAGAGATATTTGAACCCAAAAAGAAAATCACAGAAAAAAATCTCCGCTACAAGAAATGATCAATTCAACGACTAATATCACTGATAAATTTTTAGACTTCTATCATGTGAAATAGAAAAGTTAAACAAGGTTCGTTTTTACTGAATTACCCAATCTACCCTTCTTCTTTGCAAGGTTTTCATTTTTTTCCTGGCTTATAACTATGCTTATAGATACACGAAGCTTACTAGCTCTGAAATTTTCATTGCACTCCTATCAAGTTGATCTAAACTCTAATACGCTCAATCATAAACCATAAATCGATTATGTCTCTTTGCAATACATGAACTATTTTAGTATTTCATCTCCGGAGAAGTTAGTCAAAAGATGATGAAGAAGTGTATCCAAAAATAGACAGAATAAAACAATTTTTTTGTAATTAGCAAATGCAGTCACATTGTGCTTCACATTTTAATCCCGCAGTGATTACATTAACAGGTTTTTCTTTTGTTTTAGGTTATGAAGTTTTAAAAATTCTTGGTAAAGGTTCATTTGGTCTTGTTGTTAAATGTTATGATCATAAAACAGGTCAACAAGTTGCATTAAAAATAGTTCGTAATGAAAAACGTTTTCATCGTCAAGCTCAAGAAGAAATTCGTATACTTGAACATTTACGTAAACAAGATCGTGATAATACATTTAATGTTATTCATCTTTTTGAATGGTTTCAATTTCGCAATCATATTTGCATTACATTTGAATTACTTTCAATGAACCTTTATGAGTAAAAAAAAATTTTTATTTTATTTCTATAAAAATTTATTAACAAAAAAAATTTCCTTTTCTTTTTTTTTTTATTAATAGATTAATTAAGAAAAATCGTTTTCAAGGTTTTAGTTTACAACTTGTAAGAAAATTTGCACATAGTATATTACAATGTCTTGATGCATTATATCGAAATAAGATAATACATTGTGGTAAAAATAAGAAAAACTTTTTTTTAAATGACAAACATTGAAAACATTATATTTAAGATCTTAAACCGGAAAATATATTATTAAAACAACAAGGTAGAAGTGGTATTAAAGGTATAAAATTATTTATATTATATGTTTATTAAGTTCTGATTTGTTTTACTTTGTAATAGTAATTGATTTCGGTTCGAGTTGCTTTGAACATCAACGTGTTTATACGTATATTCAATCGAGATTTTATAGAGCACCGGAAATTATTCTTGGAGCTAAATATGGTTTGATACATACATTCATGTAGATATATATAGATATAATTACAATTAATTACATTTCATATAGGTTTACCTATTGATATGTGGAGTCTTGGATGCATATTAAGTGAATTACTTACTGGCATGCCTTTATTTCCTGGTGAAGATGAAGCCGATCAATTGAGTTGTATCATTGAATTAATTGGAATGCCTAGTCAAAAAGTACAGGATGCGTCAAAACGAGCAAGAAATTTTATTAGTTCCAAAGGACATCCACGATATTGTACAGTAACAACATTACCCGATGGAACATCAGTTCTACAAGGCGGTAAATATAAGATCATGTTTATTTAAGAAAATATTTTTTTTTTTCTTTCGAGTATAGGTCGTTCAAAACGTGGAAAACATCGTGGACCACCTGGTAGTAAAGATTGGTCACAAGCATTGAAAAATTGTGATGATCCATTGTTTATTGATTTTCTTAAACGTTGTCTTGAATGGGATCCACAAATAAGATTAACACCAGCACAGGCTTTACGGTAAGCAGAAACTATTTTCTATATACAAAACCTAAAAAAGAATAATAAATGTAAGTTTTGATGCATAAAAAAATACACTCAACTGAAAAAAAAGTAAGATTATTAAATGATTTGAAAATCATTTTTTAATGCTAGTGCTGTCATATACAGTGGTAGACAAAAGTATTGTACCATCACTTTTCTTTCATGAAGTGCTACTATGCTTTATGATATTGTGGATGCATGTGTGTGATAATAAACCTCCATTGAAAGCGTCAACCCACTCTCGGTCGATTCACAAGTACTGTGGTTATAATTTACAAATTCTCTTTTCTTCGAGAAAAACATATTCAGGAGAAATATGCACTAAAACTGCTTTTATTTACTTTTTGCTATTCTACAAGCTAAGAATGTATTTTTTTTCTAGTACTAAAGGTGGCCTCAATGTCTATTTTATTACTACCAAAGCCTGTAACGCATACACAAAATTTTAGTAATAAACATGCCCTAAGTTCGAACACATTGCTATAAAAAGAGCATATTTTGACAAAATAGATGTCTTCATACTGCTCAGTCCAGCAGTTTTCAGGAATCCTCTAATATCGACATAACTTTCATCAGAACGTTACCACAATTTCATCAATATTCATTTACTATGACTCTATTTTCCGATGTTTTGGAGTTGGAGAGTCCATATTATTCCATATTTTTGCAGTTGATGCTAACAATCGTTTGTTTTGCAGTTTATCAACCTCAATGTAAATGTTTGGATTTGAAGAATTTACATGTGTTTGCATTCGAGAATGTTAACTCTCCAAAAATGAAGTGGGCGTATAAGAATATGGATGTAGAAGTAAATTCTTTTTTCAATCAGATCCATACCTACACTATGATTGTCTCAATAACTACACACTTGTTCATTTCTCTTCGTCTAAATAATCAACAAACAGTAAATCATGTATTCAATATCATACGACTTATCAAATGAATATAATTGACTCCTCATTCTATCATGATTGAAAATTGTTCATCTGTTTAATTTAAGGAAATTTTTCTCGAAAGTTTAAGCTCATATTTATTTTGAATATAGTGAAGCATTAAAAGTTTTCTTTTCTATTCGAAAACCAATATCGAAAATTCTCATTGTTTAGACATTCTTGGCTACGTCGTCGCTTACCTAAACCTCCATCTGAAGCTCCTCCACCAAATCGTCCCTCAGCCGTACTTCGTCATCATCATTTACTTGCCGCTCAACAAACACAACAACAAACATCAAATGGAGATAGAAGTACAATGGGTGGTCAACTAAACAGTGATATGGGTGGTGCGAATGGAATTTATACAAATCATCATCATCAGCAACAATTATATAATACAGTTAATAATATATCATCAAAAACATATCCTTCAACAAATGAGTTCAATCGACATCAGAAATTACCACATATTGGTGGTGTTCAACTTAATTCCATTATCGACTAATAGCAACCAATAACTGTTCATCTTCGATTGTTTTTTTTTTCTTTCATATAGGGAGATGTGTGGTGGAGGTGGTGGTGGTGTTTTTTTCTTTTCTCCTTGTTGATCTTTCTTCAAACTTTTTTTTTCATTTTCTATAATGCACACTCAACATGTTATTTTTGTTTTTTTTGCTTTCCCACCATTACTGTCAGATTTCATTTTTCTCCATCCGTCCGCTGAGATATCAAAAGAAGAAAAAAACACATAAAAAGAACTTTGTTTCTCTTTGCTAAATATTAGTTACTCTATCGAATGTCCCGCGTGAGAGATTTCTTTCGGTACTAGTGAATAGTTTATCTGTGAATGAGAATGGAAAATATTCTTGTTTTGTTTATCTCTTTGATGGAATCTATAGTATACATAATTTATTTTTCTTTTTTCATTCTTGATCACTTCCTATAAAGTCTATTTTAAATTTCATAGAAACATTCAGTCTTTTTTTCTTTTTCTTGTCCCGTTTTGTATCGAAATAGCAAAGAAAATTTTTATTATATTTTATTTTATTTTTCGTTTTTTTGCAAAACCAATATCATTTCACATACACAAACATGCATATATATATATAAATACAAATTGTGCTTTCGAATAATATAAACAAAGAAAAAGAAAAAAACGAAAATGTGTGATATCGGTTTTTTGTCAGTGTATGTGTCCTTTTTTTCTCTTTTGAATTTCTTCCTCTTTTATTTTATTTTATTTTTTTTTTCTTTCTAAACAAACAAACAAAAGATTTGTTCGTTCTCTTTTTCAATTACGATCACATAATGAAAAACAGTGAAGATTATATTTATTTATGATGATTTAATACTTGAAGAAAAATTATTGATGAATAAAAGAAAATAATTAATGATTAATTAATTAAAATCAAGACACTGTAAATTGATGTGAACTAATTGTTTTTTATCTGCATTAATCTGATAATCGATTGATTTTTATCAGTACAAACTTTGAACGGATTTAGTTGGAAGAAGATAATATGTAGATTCAGATTATATAGAGGGTAAACACACAACTAACCTTTTTGTTCCATGACAGACCATTCTATGTATATACTGAACAGTAGTATCACAATGAGCATCTTATACAACAATATAAAATTATTGGAAAAGGCTTCAGGAAAAACAGAAAATATTTAAATTTTCTTCTTTATTAAATACGAGAACAAAATTCACTGTCGTATTGACAGCACTCCAAAGCTACATTTTCCTAAAACAGAGATGTTTTCTACGAAACGTTTAGATCTGTGAAAACATAATTGAATGCTTCTATTCTAATCATGTTGTTCAATGTAGATATATAATGATGACAGTGTAGCAGTCTTCAATAGAACGCTGCACTGGTATAGACATGCACACATAGCATAACGCTGAAGACTGTTAGCACATGATAAAACTATGGTAGTATTGGATTGATTCTGATTTTTCGATTGGGGAAATCATTTCAAAAAAGTAGTTGAATTTTACAAAAATTTGCTAAACGTTTTTCTGAGTAACACCCGCTGTTTGAGCTCATATTGGGCATATAAGAGAGGTTTCAGTGAAACTAGAAAAAGTCTAAAACAGTTCATCTGTATGGACCTTTGAAATTGAATTAATATGATTGTAGTGAATTTTCGTTCCATCTTTGAATATATACCAACAAATCAGAAGCAACATTTCGACGTGAAAATTTGCTGCTATATAAGTCAAATGACTTATAGAACACCTTACAAGTTTTAAGTGATAAGAATTTTATTTTTTTTTGAAATCTTAAATTTCTAACAGATATTCGGTTGCAATATGTATGATGCAGAAATCGAGTTTACTTGAAAATTCCATATTTCGACAAAGAAAATTTTTTTTCGACTGAAACTTTCAGAATATTTTACAGACGATTAGATCTATGTATGAACTAGATTTCAGATCATAGTTCTCCTTTCTGACTTTTCTGTATGTATGTAAACGTGTATCGAATATTCAGTATATCGATTATAATTCGTCTCCAAAGGTTCATGGTGAGGAACCCTTTTTTACTTATCCTAGTCTCACTCAAATGTTCTAGTAGACACAATATGAGATTAAACTGCAGGGATCAGTTTGGATGTTTTCCTCGTTCGTTCTCAGGTTTCAGTCATGTTTTATAAAACTCAGCAATTTTTTTTAAGATAGACCTCTCCGATCGAAATAGTCGAAATGAATTTAAGACCGCCGTAGTTTTACCATGTGCTCATTGACTTCATTGTTATTCTATATGGATATGTCTAGACCAATGCAGCACTATTAGGAGTGCACGTTGCACGGTAGCACCAATGACTACTGTGACCATTGTAGCTTTAATTCGATTTAAAGCTATCCCCCAAAAAAGTCAATTTTCGTGAAAATTATCGAAACTAAGTTAATTGCATGTTAAGATAGTCCGAGGTCTGATCTTTCATAAACAACATGACTTTTTATGAAATATCCCGTTTTTCCAAAAGTTTTTGATGATTTCTGGCATCTTCCATTTGAAAAAAACGCTGTTTTCAAAAAAAGCAGAAAATCTTGTCGATTTTTTTCTATTTTTATGCTTTTTTTCATCGCGCATTCCAGATTTATAGAAGGAACTTCATTGTAGTCAATTTCTCTTTTTGAATAATAGAGCATGTTAAGATCAAAGGCATGGTTGAGTGGTTTTTTTTAAAATTAAGTTTTGTTACTATTATAATTAGAGCATCCTTGTTTAAGAGTGTTTTTTAAGCATGGAACTTTTCTCTGCTTAAGAAGTAAGAATTAATAAAAAGAAGGGCTGTGTCATTCTCTATAGCCTAACATGCTCTTGCTAAAACAAAAAAGCTTCAGTATACAGAATGAAGACCTGCAGAGATTTTCGGTTGATCAGTAAGCTATTCTTGAATGTTGTTTATTTAATATCTGTCTCAAGCGTCATGGAATAGAGCTGAAAACTTTATTTAAGTCTTTGCACGATAATCCGAACAATATTCTGAAAATATCATGAGATTTGAATGTAGCTAGTCTCATATTGATTTCTGAGAAGTAGAGGGTGCCTTAAAATTCAGTATGGTCTGTTGCATTAATAAACTTCCATTTGTTAGTTCCGATAGACTCTTAAAATACCTGTCCAAATATCTAACACATCTATCTGCTAGAAAGATATCGTTCAGTGCAAACATATAGAAAGAATCGTCCCATTCTAGATGAAAGAAAATTCGTTTTCGTTAAGTGCAGTAGACGGGAGATTGTTCTGATTGTTGATTTCATATGATTAGAAGAAAAGAGTCAGGTAAATAATGGATGAACGTAACTAGAAAACAGAGCATGTCTTAATCGTACGTAGTACGCCTATCTAATCGGAATTTCTCAATCATATTTAGTATTAGTCTAATCTTTTGCGTTGTTTTATTTTGTATCAACCTTTCTATAAAACCACATTGCCTCATTGCAACTAATCGGCTGAAAGCTTAGTATTGAGTAATATTCCGGATTCTCGAAAAATTAATTGAGTTTTTTATTAATATCTAAGCACTGCTCAGTATAGCTTACAACTATTTTGCAAGCTATTATTATAGCCAGATCATCAACTGAAAAAAAAGGAAATAAGATTTAAATTTTTACTTGATAATCGGAGTATCTCTAAAAGAAAACATATATTGCTGTTATTTCTATTGAAAGATGCATACAGTCATTAGAATATGAGATTTCTGAAAGAGAACAAATTGCTGAAAGATACAAAAAAAGAGGTAACATAAAATTACAGATATTAAATATTTAATTAAAAATCACGAAAACAAATAACCCCAAAGCTAAACATCACTATTTCTCAGTGAATTTGAATGAAAAATATAAAGAAAAGTAAAATAGATCATGACTATTGTCAAATTGTTTTTGTCTTTAATTATAATTTACTCTGTCACTATTTCAATTTGAACAGGATTCATTATATGCATTATTGATGATGGTGTTTTAAGATGTGCGTATAAACTAATGCTGATGCAATAGAACCAGTCAGTGGTCCGAACCAATAAACCCAATGATTTTCCCATGTATTCATTACTGTAGCAGGTCCAAATGATCGAGCTGGATTCATTGAACCACCTGTATAAGGACCACCAAATAAGCAACCTACTACTACAGCTAAACCAACGGCTAAAGCTTTTGAACCACCAATATCATCACGTCGTTTATCACAAATAGCATGTACAGTATAACATAATATAAAAGTAATAATGAATTCCACTACACATGCTTGTGTAATTGAAACACCTGTAGTAATCGTTGTCATACCTAAATTACTTTGAACACCTGGTGATACAAGTAATTTTACTAAAATCGAACCACAACTTGCACCGAGAAGTTGCATACCAATATAACAAAATGCTCGTAGAAAATCAATTTCACATACAGCAAGAAATGATACTGTAACAGCTGGATTAATATGTGCTCCACTCGTATGACCAAATCCAACGATAATCGTAGCAACAATAAAACCAGATGCAAGAGCACCATGCAAAGCAGGTACAGGAGGAGTAGATGCAACTGGTATACCAACAGATGAACCTATTATTACAAGTAACATTGTTCCAATAAATTCACTAAGTAATGCTTGATAGAATCCTAATGTTTGTAACTGAGCTACAGCAAATAATTTATCAGACAGTTTTAATGTCTTCGATCCATTAGTTGAAGACCGAGCCATACGTTGATCAGATATCTTTTCGTCACCGGATGAGAAACCTGTTTTGTTAGTATTATTTGCATGAGATTTAAGATCATTATGTTGGCTAGAACCTTTTATGTTTGAAGATGATTCTAATAATGGTATTTGTACTTCCATTGGCATTGAATGACTATCAATAGATGCAGATGGAACGAAATCTTCTGTCATAATTGACAGATATTTAACAAGAAAATATATCTAGAAAAAACTAAGAAAAAGAAAAGATATCAATGAATTTGCTATAAGATCAATTTGATAATATTGACTCATAGAAAACTTTTATATTAATCAAACATCTAATAAAAAATCTATCTCGAGTATCTAATATGTATTGACTATATCTTACATTATGTTATTTCGAGTGCCAATGTATTTCTGTTTTTATATTGATAAAAGTTCGAAAGAAAAAGAAAACGAGTGTCGAAAATTTTTACTGACTTCTTTTTCAATGTTTTACTCGTCTCAAATGACTCGTTAGTGATCGTACAATAAATATCTACTTTTAATATCGTTTATTGATGAAATATCATCATCCATCTTATATATCGAATTATTTTCAAGATCTATTATCAAAACAAATAAAACGGCTAAGCCAAACTCTTAATAAGTATTTTTATTTTGTCAACTATTGAATTTCGTCAATATTGTCCTTCACATATTCGACTTACTCCTTGTTTTTCTGTTTGTTTTCAGCTTATGAATAATTATTAAACGAGCAAAACAAGTAAGAGTGATAGTTATATAATTTCTGTCTGTATTCTTCCTACTTGTAAAATCGTTGTGAGTCAAACTCCGTGACTAACGTCATAACCACAAGTACTTGATTTTTACATATGCAATTTTATGCATTAAACCATTCATTCTTCGCCAATCATGTTTTTTTGAATTGTATTCAATATAAAACAAAATTGAAATATAACCATGTTTTTTTTTCGAATAATTATACTTAATGAAATAGTTTGTCTTTTTAATATAGTTGCCGGTCATTAAAATTCGTTTGATTCGATCTGTTTTTCTGGTTACGCTTATTTTCTATGCATTTACATGTTTATACGTGTTGTGCATACATTTAATAGAGACATATTGAGTAATGAAAACTGTCACCAAACATGACAGTATATGTCATAAACTAAAAGATCAAAAATTTGAATCTCTATATTTCGTTTCAATCAAAAGTTCGCACTTCTTTTTTGATTGGTGACATAAACCTATTCGAAATTGTGTTATTTTCATATATCAATAATATGAAAATATTCATCTTTGAAGTATTATTGTTGAATTTATGAAAACAATAGAATCTATAGTCGAGTAAAGAAAATCTATAGGAAGTGGTCTTAAACATTAGTTTTAGTTGTCACTTTAGATGATAAACAGAGAATATTGAAATCAACTCTATTGATGATATCATAATCGTACACATAGAACTAATCTTTACAACTAATTTGTTTTAATGTTTGAATTCGTATCTACCAAATAGGGATCCACCGAGATTGTTTGGATTGAGCCGAGCGAGAATCAATGATTCTAGAGGTTGATCAGAAGATTGTTGATAAATTTGACCGGATTTGAAGGGTAGATCGCAAGATTTTTTTCAGAATAGAATCAGTGAGCAAAAAAACAACAATAAAATCCTGAAACTTAGCTAGAAAATAACGAACATTTTTCAAGATTGGTAGAGTCACTTCTCGATTCTTCTCAGGACATCTCTGTTGCTGAATTAAATGCACGACTGACTCTGTCAAGCATTAGTTAGAAAATCAATGTTGTATGTTTGAATATATGAAATATTCTAACCATTGATATTTAAATGATCTAGGTCTAAAAGTTTATTCTATACTATAGGTCGCTTCATGTGGATCTTTTTTACTTGAAAATAAATTACAATTGTTTTACTGAATGCAAAAGTAATGCATCAAAGAAGAATTTCTTTATGCGATCTATATGAAAAACAATATTTAAAACAGATTTGTGTTCCAATCAAACGAAAATTCGTCCTTGTCATTGAATCATACAGAAGAGACTCATAAATTTTAGCCTTTTAGTTATGCATGACATATCTTTGTGTAAAAAACATATGATGGAAGTGTGACAAATAGTAGAAACTATAAAAAACAAAGTTAACAAAGATAAAGACTATTTTTTTGTCTATACAAACTGAATGAATGATTGTTTTTTTGTTTATAAATATTTATTTTTTCTCTTTATTTAATCTACAACCAACCAAGGTCATGAAAACAAAAATAATGAGCACGTTTTATTAAAAATGATCAAGTTTCGATAAGAAGTACCATCAAATTTTTTTTCTGTGCTCATCTAACCTTCGACTATACTTACTGTATTTTGAATATACACAGAAAACAAAATTACACTTGATAAAACTGAATGAAGTGTCGCATCCTTCATTGCGTTATCATTTGATATAATCAAGACACCGTAAAAAGCGGGCCCTTCACTTACTAAGCACGCCTTCGATATGTAGTATTTTCTTTTTCTTTTCCATTCAGCTGACATATGGGAAGAGAGAACAAGTGTGATTGAAAAAACAAGAAAAAACAGATGTGATGATTAGTTACAAAGATAAGTAATGCTTGCTGATATTTGTTTTGATTATTGTAATTTTACAAAGTATTATCTGAATTATCTGACTGTATTATTTTTCTCACCTTCAAATCTTTATGCAAATATTATCAATAATTTTTAATTCTGGAGTAAATTTTATCATTATGTAGCATTTTCAATTTTGTATAATAAATAAGATAATTAAAAACATAACCTATAAATAATATATCTTTGTTTTTTCATCAGAAAAATTGATTGTAATCTGAAACCAAGTTTCTATAAACGATCAATCTATTCTTCTTTTTTTTCCTCATAGATACTTTACCAAAAATTCGAAATACCTTTTAAAAATATTAATACAAAGTCAACGATATATACACATAAAACATAGATATAACTAGATGATAATATATGAACCAATAAAAATACAATATTTTAGTAACGAAAATTGGTAAAATTATATGATGGTTTGTTAGATATGCAAAAGGTCGCAAGCTTATATTAGTAATATTTCAAGCATAATATGTAATAAAAATTATTATGATGAAATGGAATAGTCTCAAATATTGTAAACTATTACTATTTAATCCGTTAACGATATAAATAAAAAAAACCCTTTTCGTGTGTCACCTACTAATATGACTAACTGATAATTTATACTACATGACACGTGTGATCCGATAAAGTTAATTTTGTTTTTTGTTTTTATTGTTTTGTTATTTGAATTGATCCGTAAACAATATTTATTTTGCTTGATTTCAATATATAAGTTCCTCTTCTAGACGCAAAATGATTGTCATAACATGAGCATAGGAGAAAAATGAAAACGAATAAATAGTTTGATGATTGTTCAATATCGTTGGATAAATTATAAATAAGAGAAAAACTGCTCTAACTGTTATTACCCTTTAACTGTTAAATTAAAAACCTAACTTATAACGAGAAAAATTCATTTCGTAAGTTACAAGTCATAATATCTTCATTTGATATAATAGAGTAAAGTTATTTTAGTCAAGAATAAATTGTATTAAAATTGCTTTTATCTATATTAGTTTTCAAATTACTTTTTGTTTTATTTTTCTAATACCAAATCATCAAAGTCATCATCGATTCATTTCATTTTGTTTTGAAAATCAACCAAAAATGATTTCAATATTTATCATTCCCTTTGTAGGCATTCCCTTAGTTTTGGTATATTATATCAGCATTAACTGTCATGAAAATTAATATTTGATTTTTTTTCTTGACTTTCATGCAAAAGATCAAATAGATATTTTCTATTACTCAAGATACGCTTGATTGGTTGTAATTCGATATTTTATTTTGAACTTATTTGAGTGAAGACATGTTTACAAACAATTAGAACTTCATGATTAATTGAATATGACAAAATAAATAATTTATTAATATCAATGATCTTTTTTTGCATTTTTCTAATTGAAATAAATTTGTGTGTATGATTGTCGATATTGAAAAACTTTAAAGATAAAATCATACCAAAAGTAAAGAAAAATAAACGTGCCAATAATAAAAAAGAACTTGAATGATTATTTCAATAATATTGTTAAGCAATATTACTCTCGAACTAATATATGATATAAAGAAGTAACAGTTGAATAAAATTCTTTGGATTTAGCAATTCTTTGATGAAAACTAATCTCTTATGTCGTCCTTAGAATAGAAACGAACAGATTCATATCGTACGAGCGCATATCAAATTTAAATTGCTCAAACGAAAAAGAATCATTAGATAAAACAATAAAAAAAAAAAATTCAAATTATACAGTGCAATTGCGTCTTTAATCCTGAGTTTAAATGGATAATTTGAATAACAACTTGATTTTCATACTTCATATCAATAACACAAATATATATTTTTTTTACACTATCACATATTCTACTATCCTTTTTATACATATACAGTAGGCAATTTATGTATGTTTATAGTCATCTATTTTGTGAGTTTTTGCTCCATCTTATCTTTTTTTCAATTTCATCAGTTTCATCAAACATACGAGTACATAACAAATGCCATTTCAGCTTATGTAAAATAAGTACGTGTCAAAAATTCAAATGCAATGCATGAATATATTTTGATAGACATGCGTAATGATTCAAGAAAAAAAATGATGATTGCACCAACGATAGTATTATTTAACTTTGTCCAGGTCAAATAAGTGCAAGTCGTAAACGGCTGTTTCAGATAGTTTTTTCGCTGTTCGGCAGGTGTAGTATTACGATCATATTTCACTGGATGGTAAACTGTTGAATATTCAATTTTCAGACCGTTATCAAATGTGTACAACATGATAAAATACGTTCGCAATACTGTACTTAATAAACAACGATTGAGAGTTATTTATAACTGCCGATTGTATGAAACAACAGTGTGCAGAACCGTTTTTTGTCCATGTTAGCCATTGTAATTATCATCTTGTATAGAATGAATAATCATCATGTTGTATGCGATTATTGCTAATGATCATAGAATTTTATATGTGATTATGTTGACAATCATTTTCACAAAAATCTTTGTACAGTGAAAAGAAAGATGATATTCTATTAACTTCTGTTCTTCCATTATCCCGTAAATACAGAACATATAATTTTTTTTTTAAATTCCTATATAGATTATCTTTTTTTACATTATTATGTACTTTTGAATTTGCAGCTGAAATTCAATAATACTTCTATACTATCAAAGCTTTTCATAATTATTAACACAGTTCTAATGATAAGTATACAAGTGTTTTGCAACCAAACTGATTCGAGTTGTTTTAATAAATTATTTGATAGTTAAGCAATTCATTGGGAAGCTTCTACTTGCTTTTTCTATATAAACCCTGATTTCATAAATATCGATATCTGTAAGAAATTATCTGGACTGTGCATATAATGCTTCTTCGTAACATTCACACAATAGATACTATGTAATGAAAAACGAACATAATAGTTGGAACTAGTTTTGACTTATCAATAAAACAACGAGACTTTTTTTTTTTGCATATTTAATTTTGATGATTTACTGTTGATTAGATACACTAGACCATATTTTGATGTCCCAATGCAGCTCAGATTGACATTATTAGAGGTGTATTTCTTTTACAAACAAGGATTTGCACACAACAGAACTGCTCAATCACTGAAATCACTTATTAAAACATTGTAAAAAGTTTATTATCATAATGAACACGAGTTGAATAAGGCAAGACAAATTTAATGATCGAGAAAAACAGCATAAGACATAAGTCGAATTACTGATTGAACCAAAAAAGAACGATACATCCGTTGGTACACAACTTTCTTGAAGACTATCATTTATTAACCAAGCTTTCATAAGTCAAATGCATGCTGATTAGTTTCAACGAGTTAGATTGATTACTATTTGTCAGTAATACTCATGCTACTTAATGTAGTTGATACCAAACTCGGTGTTGTGTGTGGATGAAGGGTGTTGCTGAACTGAATAAATGCTCTGATTTTATTTATTAGTTAGATGAAACTTCGAAAACGTTCGCATAATAAAGGTTTCTGATTATTATTAGTTGTCACGTACAAGACTCGTGCGAAAAATCAGACGAAAAACACTTGTCGATAAAAAATGGTGCTTGTTGATTCTAATTATTCGGTTAGTCTTTGTTTTTTTGATCGTTTAAAACTTTTTTAAATACTCTATTAAGAAGTATTAAAATCAAATGAAAACTATCTTCAAATACGAAAAATCATATTTTTATCGGATTTAAATGGTACCAATTATCTATGAGTATTTTCTGATATTTTTATTTCAAAAACTAAAATCTTCCATCATAAAGACGTATTCGCTTTTTTCATTTTTCTAAAAACATGTGCTGATAGTTTTTGTTTCCAAAAAAAAAACATTCGATTCGTTTAGATATATACGGTTTTATATGTAATGATGGACCAACATCGGTCTTTGAAGAAAAACTGTTAACAAAACTTGGTGACAGAGAATGTTCAGTAGCAATAGAATTAGAATCAGAAAATGTAATAGATGTTCATTTTGTTATTGCTGATAGACGAAAAGAGTTAGGCAAGGATATGTTATTGAATATGAAGAAAGCTTTTTAAGGTAACGATAATATTATCTTTTGCTTTATAGATTTGCTCTTCATTACAGAAATGTTTTAGCCAATGGAAGAATTACATCCAATTTTCGACAGAAAAGTTTCGTGAAAATACACACTATCTTTTGGAAGTTTTATATTTTATTCAAGATTCGGTCTATCGTAATATTGAATCAGCTCATAGTTTTCTATCCAGAAAATATTTCAACCCATTGAGAGCTCTGATAGAAGTCCCCGAGAAAAACATCTAGCACGAATATATATTTTTAGGATTCTTAAAAAAATGCCTGACAAAAATATATTATAGTTGCTGAAATAATTGTTTAAACATTCTATTCTATGTAATTGTTTGTAAATAAACTTATTGAGTTTTGAGTTGGGCATATCCAGAGTCATTATGTAAGATGAAAAGTGAATAGGAACGATTCTATTTACACTCGTTCTTTCAAAAATCAAAAAAGAAAGTAACGCTCACAAGAAAAAACAAACAAAGTGTCGCAGTCAATAGAAAAAAAAGAAACTGGATTATTAGGCTAATAAAATAAAGTTATCAATTAGTTTATTTATTTTCGATACCATTTTTGCAATGTATCATAGCGTTTAATTTTTCGTTGTAATTGCAGAACACCATAGAGCAATGCTTCGGCACTAGGTGGACAACCAGGCACATAAATATCAACTGGTATTATACGATCACATCCACGAACCTATAGACAAGATTTTTTTTTTTCAAATGCTTATTTATAGAAAGAAAAAAGTTTTCAACGAACCACTGCATATGAATAGTGATAATAACCACCACCATTAGCACATGAACCCATAGAAATAACCCATTTAGGATGAGGCATTTGCTCGTAAAGACGTCGAATAGCTAGAAAACAAAAGTACAAATACAAAAAATAAATAGAATCAATCCACTATTCTAAATATAAGATGATGCAAAAAAATTTTGACAACAAGATGTGTTTTTTTTTAATAATTTTAAGTGATGAGCTTAAACCCAGATAGTGGCTTTAATAAGCAATGACGTTTTCTAACTAGTACATTTCACATTAGATACACTATGATGGTGAAATTTCTAAAAAGAAAAGCAATAGATGGTAGTTTTCAGGTCACAGAAGACTATTTTTTTTTGAACAATACTATTTTACAGAGTACAAAATTCTGAACAAAACGAAGGGTTGTTGAATTTTCTATGAATTTCCTTTAAAGAGGTGTTTTTAGTGATATTTTTAACTTTTTAAGGGAAGGCTGTAATAAAGACAGCAACCTCTCATTTTGTTCAGAATTTCACGCTTTTTACCTTGAGTTTGTTAAAAGAATACTATTATGAAACCTGAAAACTACCATGTCTAGTTTTGTTTTTTAGAAACTTGACCATCACAGTTCATCTAATATAAAATACAGCTGATAGAAAACTCTCTTAGCTAGTAAAATCACTATCTGGACTCGAGCTAATTGCTTAATACTATACAAAAGCAAAATCAAAGACATCTTGTTGTTAAACTTTTTTTTTTTTCACCATCTTATATCTGTCTTCAAAAGAAACTGATAAATAAGATCAAATATTTCTATTTACCTGGAGCCATTTTATTAGTAAGTGTACCAGCCACAATCATGAGATCACATTGACGTGGACTAGCACGAAAGACAACACCAAATCGATCCATATCATAACTGAAAAATATACAAAATTATAGAATAGAAAATTTTAAAAATAATTTACCGTGGAGCAGCCATTTGCATCATTTCAACAGCACAACAAGCAAGACCAAATGTAAGTGGCCAAATAGAACCACGTCGAATTAAATTTTGTACATCATCCAAACGAGCTAAAGCTACTTCAACTTTACTATCACCGTAAAATTTTCCAGGAACAGTTTTATATGGTGATAGATTTGTTATTACATTTTGCTCTTGTTCCTTTTGTATCGGTGGATTTGTTGTATGTTCGACAACCGGTGATGAGGAAGGTGCTGGTGCTGTTGCAGCTTTTCGATTGGAAATAATTGATGGAAAAACGAATCGAGATAAAGATATAGAATAACGTACGAGTGCCATAGACGGTATCTAAAACAAAATAAAAAGAAAAAATTTGAGATAATAGATTTTAAGTTATTCAAGTTCAAATACGTAATGATCAATATGTTTAGCTATATCGATAATCCATAAAATACCTATTCATTCTCGAATAGTCGTAATACTATTCTATAGATGTCATTATTTGCCGATGAAATTTTGTTAGATGAACAAATTGATTTCTTTTTCTATAAATTTTCAAAGATTTTTGGCCATAAGTTTGAAATATATTTTAGTTTCATTAATGATATTTTGTTCAATAATCATTCGTAAGAATGATTTAACATAACAAAAAGAAAATAGATTATTGAAATTATATCACGTTATCAAAAAATATTTCATGATAAAAACAATCTTTATCAACATATGAATACATATCTAAAAATAAAAGAAATACTAATGATGCATCTTTTATTATTAAATATAATACTCATTATATTCACTCCTGTATGTTTTAGTGATTCAAATAATACTGGTGAGTAATTTCAATGTATTATTTAAGTTAAAATTAAACTTATTTATAGAAGAATCATTCATTAGGTTATGTGAAAAATGTTCTCCGTGTTGGAATATGTTTGATAAGAACTATGGACCATGTTCAAAAATGAATCATAATATGAATCCATTTACGATCGTACAACCTATTTGTACTGATACATTAATTTTACTAATTATATTGTTTGTGAGTATTTTTACTCTTCTACCAAGTTGTATTTGGCTTCTGTATTTATGTGTCAAACGTTGTCAAGATAATGATACAAGATATATTATAGATGGATTGATAATTATTTAAATACTTCAAATTATTTTTGTGAAAAAATGATTAAGTATTAGATTTTATTTATTTAAATAAAATACAATGAAACTGAGTATATTGATGATAAATAATCTTATTATAGAAGATAGATTTATAAGAAGACTACATCAACAAGAAACATATTTCTGATAACAAAGTTTAGAATAGAATAATTTTAAATTACAATAATTAGTGATTGAGTATCTTTGCTGTGCATAAAAAACAAACTAATTCGTTTATTCTTTTTGTAATATGTTATACCAGCTGCTCCTATGACACATTTTTTATTCAATAATCGTTACAAGAATAGAATACAGTATATATTTAATTTATATAATTATGTCAACTAAAGCACTTCATCATTATGATCTTCTAAAGTTTCTTACAAGTAACAGGGTAGCATGTCATCTTATAAATATGACGTTAATTTGATTTAGATTTGTAATCTTTCCCTTTAGGATGTCTATTTCATGATAATTCGCTAATAAAACTGAGTTTTTCTTCATCGTAGAATAAGACCTATTGAAAACGGTAGCTTCTGCATACACTGAAGCGGCACGACAAAGTATAAGATGATGTTAATAGTTGTTCATTCTGATTAAGTATCTGCCAATTTTAATAAATTTTTAATCGTCTGCACATACGAGAAAGATTCTAATAAATATTGTTGAATTGAAAATATGTATATCAATGCTGCAAAATTCTTTACCATCATCTGTATAATATAATGCAGAATGTGCAAAGATCAAGTTCCATCAGTTTTTAGTACTAATAATTACATTTATGAATACATTAGTACAATCGGAGCTGTATTTGATTTTTTCTTGTCTGGATTTATTTCCTAGCTTTTTTAGACCTCTAGTTGGTTTTGTGAAGTGAAAAATTGCATTTTTATCGACTGGTGCTGATTTCAAAAAGGATGCTGAGACAAAAAATTGTCTCTACACAACTGCGATAAGGAATAAATTTTTTAAAAAGCTCGCTTTGCATGTTGTGATTGTTTGTGCAAAGCTTTCGAAATCTCAAAATGGCTTGCTTTCTTTATTCCATGACTACTCTAAGCCGACGCATTTCGGCGTTCAAGTCTCATCTCGCAATCTTTCTTGCTATTCTCGATTTTATAATAATTAATGAGGGTTTGTGTAAAGAAAAAACTACAACTACATCTAAACATTAGAAAAAAAGCTATGTTTACGACGAATGAGTTTCGCGAAACATATGTAGATAGTGAGCTGGACCGTTTTAAATAAAGTACAATCAAAACAACCTATTGTGTACCACCACATAGTGTCTAAGCATAAAGTCAAGACACTTCATGGACACAGTATGAGGAAGACACTTTTATATAGTACTCCAAACGAACACTGTTTACTTCACCGTAATAGAGCTGTACACGGTTGTTCACATACCATATGACTCCATTTAGATGCGATTGAAAAAACGATGAACGAGTAATGATGAACATAGAAACTTGTGTTGATAACGTATCCAGGATGGTAATGGAATTGATTATTTATAAGTATCTTCAATATTCATTTTCAAATATTTATTGGATTGTCCATTGACAAAATGACATCCTTTAAATCAACTGTACTGCATCTGCTTGTTGGCAATATATTCGATTTATGAGATAAAGCAAATTTATTAAAGAAAAATCCACAAGTCGAACAGTCTGTGTAGTTCTGTACTTGGCATAGGCTGGCAGATAATTGTAGTGTTCTAAACGTTACAATAAATTGTACAACACATCGAACAGATGGGAAGAGTGCACGAAGCGACACATTTTTCGAACTCAATTCGCGCCTAGCCTCCATCATTTTTGTCTATTTTCTTGATTTTGGAAGCTGACCATTATTGTTCCTCATGCATTTTGCGTGTATAATCTTGTCATATCGTCCGTCCATTCCATCAGTCTCAGACGAGGGACCTTGAGATTCTATTATCATCTCAACCCCATTTAGTCTTGATTAGACTGCTTCAAGATTAATTGCAAATACAAAATCAAAACCTTATGACTTCAGTAATTTGCCCATGTCATTTATATGTAGTTGCAATACCACCGGACATAAGATGTATTCAGACTACGACATATTTCCAGATTAGAGTTTGCGACATAATTACTAGCGACTCACATAAATAATCAATGTCGATAAACAATCGCAACGTCCATCAAGAATATAAAGACAATCATCAAAAGTGTTCACATTAATTTTCAATTTAGTTAAAGTTGAAGATATATAATTTTTTGATAGTACATTACAAACATACATCGGGAAGCATCGTTCAGGTAACACTTGACAAAAATTCAAATTGATTAATCGTTTACATAAAGATAAGACCAAGGGAAATATATTTGATAGAATTTCAGAAAATTTTCCTGATTCTTCATCGTGAATATCGATATTAAGACGTGTGATTTGTTGAGTAAGAAGATTACGAAGAACTGAATAGCCTTCAGTTTAAAAAACAAAGACGATTATTAATTTATGACTTATGATTTCCTGTTTTATTCATTAAAATAAACAACATTAAAAATCGTATACTTGTCAAATACTGTAAACGTATTTCTTCTTGAAAATTGACAGTAAGAAAAATGGGTTTCATTGAATGTGACTCAACGATGAGTTTCTCTACTTGATCATAAATTCGAGGTAAGATTTTTTTCACATATTCCATCAAGAATTTGATTGTCTATTGAAGAATTACCATTGGACATTGGTTTGATGGTCATATCAATATTATGAATATAGGAAGGATCAAGTACTAATTGATCAAACCGTTCATTAACATCTACAAACGAATAGAGAACATCGACCATATTGAGTTTGTTGAAAATGGTGAATAACATTTCGTTGGGCAAATTGAGTATACTCAAACGATTGTTGTGTGAAGTGTTCACGTTTAGCTGATTCTGTCTATTTGTTTCAATCTCTATATGTCAGCGTTTTCTCATTGCCGTCTATCGAAACAATAATGGATAAATATTGATGCCGTCATATTAAACGACAATGAATGACTGATGGTATTTTCTTTTTGCTTAACATTTTTCACTGTTCATTATTTGTTCATTCATTAGGTCATCGTGTCTCTGTCAAAGTGTTTATCATGTAGCATGTGGGTGTGTCTATTTGAGTTCAATGTAAAAAAATCTTAAGTATCATAGGTTAAATATATTTCAAATTATAATTATCGATAATTTAACTTATTCATATATTAAATTAAGAGTAAATTGGAATAGATACCTCTGTTAGCATGCTCTTTATAATATGCTTTAAATAAAACACAGTATACCAATTTAAGCATTTACTATTGGCTCATAAAGTTGTTTAACATATTGTTTAATGAAAGAACATCATCGATTTTATTTGGTCAAACTTAAACAATAAGTGTTTTCAAAACTTGCGAAACCGAGACTTATGTAGTTCGTTGAGTCGAATCCAGAGATATGTGAAAGAAAAAATGAACGTGTACCAGTGCCAAAACCGATACCATAGGCAGTAGGGTGTGGGTTTGTTTGTGGGTGTAGGTGTCGACGATCTAAGAAGAAAATCCCACACCCACACCCTAAACAGTGATTGATTCTATAAAGTTAAAAGAAGACATTATCGAAATATATCTATTCTTTTTTTTGCTAAGCTAATAAAGATTAAAAAAAACAATGTGAAAAATAAGCTAAGTGCAAAAAGTTCGCGACATTTTCTTATCGATATTAATAGAAAAATTTCTAAGAACTTTTTTTCATATAATATACCAAAAGATGCAGCGTGAAAAGCTCTACAATTTGCATAAGACCGCTTTTTTTACAGTTGCACTTTTTGTTTTCAAAATCGTCAAAACTTCATGCGATCAAATTTCGACCGTGTGAAAACGATGTTTTTTTTTCTGCACGAGATGGATTTATTTCATCTTTTGATCACTTCATATCTTTTATTTAAAAAAAAACAAAATGCTTCACAAGATGCAGCGTGAAAAGCTCTATACTTTACACAGGAGCACTTTTTTACAGCTGTACTTTTCGTTTTCAAAATCGACAAAAATTCTGAGCTACCAGATTTCGATGCTGCGGAAAAGTCTTCGTTCAATACACGACCAATGCGTTTTTTTCCTCTTTACCACCTGAAATCTTTTATTTAAAAAAAACAAAATACACCAAAAGATGCAGCGTAAAAAGCTCTACAATCCACCAAGAAAAGCTTATTTTAATTGTCTACTTTTTGTATACAAAAAAGCCCCAAAACCCTGTGCGATCAATTTTCGACGCTACGAACAGATAACATGAAAAGACATTTCTTTTTTCTTATTTCATCATTGCATCTCCTAATATGTTTTCGTAAAAAAAACAAAATATACCACAAGATGCAGCATGGAAAGCTCTACAATATATACAGGTGATGAAAAGATGAAATAAGAAAAAAGATAATTTCTCGTTCGTGTTATCTTTTCGGAGCGTCGAAATTTGGTCGCCCGAAGTTTTGACGACTTTGGACACAAAAAGTGCAACTGTAAAAAAAAGCGGTCTTATGCAAATTGTACAGCTTTTCACGCTGCATCTTTTGGTATATTATATGAAAAAAAGTTCTCAGAAATTTTTCTATTAATATCGATAAGAAAATGTCGCGAACTTTTTGCACTTATCTTAGGTGTACGAGATATACCCAAAGCAATACCAGAGTATTTGTATTTTGTTGCTACTTTGATTCCTCTTTATCTGCCTTCTGTATATTTGACGTCATTATCAGAAGTCTGGATCCTAATCAAAATTAAACTCACTCGTGCAACTACTCGACAAACGGCTGTTATGAAATTTACTGCTAAAAAAACACAAATAAAATCACGAGTGAATGTTTTCTAACATTTTCTCCTTTGACAATAAATGATGAGATTAATTTTTGTCTTTCTTTAACATCACTTGCAAGATGCTACATACATAGACTGTCAATTAATTGTTGTTGAGACGTATACAAATAAGACAGTAAGAATTAAAAATAGGAGGCAATGATAGTTTGTTTTTTTTCTTGGTGGAACGACAATACAAAATATTTGTGTATGCTCTTCTAAATATCTCGGTAAATAAGTAAAAACAATTTAAAGTTACATTAAAACATTTATGCCCGTTGAGATATTATTTCGAATGGATGATGATATCCTCTTTGCTCTTGTGATTATTCTAACACAGTTACAAACCAGGAAATATTAGTGCTGATTGATTAGAATTGTTGTTCGATATAGAGGGAGTACGGTATAATAATGAATACGATGAAACAAAGAATTCTTGAGTATACAACTAACATTTTCATTCAACTTCATTTTCTGAATCGCAAAGGGACTTCGCATGCGAATTATTGACTGAACTGTGTTGAACTGATCGAATAACAAAGAATTGAATTAAACTGAGAGAATTAGTTCCTACAATGAGATCAAAGTAGATTTTATCCAAGGTATTGTAAATACCATGAAACACTGACTTCTGAAGGAAATCACATTTTTTATTAACTGATATTGAATAAGTATCTCTGATATTATTCGGAGTCGTTGATTTTGACCCCCGCGGTTATTTTCCAAGATTATCCTGAAAATGGAAATTATTAGCACCATATGTATGTGTGATTCTGGGATATGCAGTGAAACAATAGAATGGAGAAAAAGATATATAGACGTTTTGGATTCTCTTCGAAATCAATTGAATGATTATTTAATAAAGTCTGATTTTTATATTTATTTTCACTAACGTGACGTTTCGTTATGATGTACAACTTCTTCAGATATCATCTTACAAAAAATACATTTTCCAAAGTCGATTTACGTTTTTTTTTTTATAGAGAACAGATTTATATATTTGTATACATTTTTCGAAGCAACAAGCGTGCAAATATAGACGCGTCCGTTCCTTTTTTCATTTAATAGTAATACAGAACAAGACAGTAAGAGTAATAGTCTGGATTGATGATTCATTTCCGTATTACTATTGTTCTTAGAACCCACTGAATATTCCATAGTATCTGCTCAATTTTCTGCAGTGATTCGATAGACAAAATTATGACCTTAGAAGCATCCCAGACAGTGAAACTGCAATAGGGAACATAATGATTTATTCGCACTACAGTAACACTATCTACATATAAGAATAAGTCAGGGTCCTGCCGAAAAATCGCAGAAACCGTGGGAAACTCAGTGGAATGACGGTACGATTCGTCAGAAAACCTTCGATTTTAAAAGTAAGCATTTTAATCACGAAAACGGCAAATATGTTCACTTTTTGTGTGAGAGCTCTCCACTTAATTCAACACTTAATCATATCCATATCGAAAGATGAGCAAAGGTGATTTCTACAACTTTGGAAAGCAAGGATTCAGTGAGGACATGCACGCCCTTTGACTTTTCAATAGTGAGTATTCTAGTAAAAAATATAAACGAATGCGTTCATTTGGTGTGGAAGACTCTTTAAGAAGACAAGAATGTGTGAATGAATAGACACTATTATACAAAATAAGTAAGCATTGCAATCACGAAAATAATCTAAAATGTTAATTTTTAATTGAGAAATATTCATTCATTTAAGCCATGCGGTTCGTTAGAATAAAAAGATAGAAGAGTATGAGCCGTAAGTGTTTGGGAAGCGACCAGTGTAAGGGAAGCCACAAGATGTGGGCTGCGGAAACGATTGGTTCTGGACTTCGCAAACAGCGAGATCCAACCCGTATCAGTTTGTCCTAATAGATGAATATATCCGCAGTTAGAAAACGTGCCGAAAATGAGAACCGAATCTGCGTATCGTTTCCGACTCCAGAGAATGATGAGAAGCGAGGCAACAACCTATGAAAATTCAGCAGATTCAACCGTCTCCCACTCCGTACCTTCTTGACTATAGATCGTCAAATTATTTACTATGTGAGAAATTTCGTTCGAGATAACTGATGATTTCTGAGTTACAATGTGCATACAGATCGCATGGATGATCATGAAATAAAGGACAATTATTCGATGTTGTTTTAAAGGTCGGCAATGGTATTTATTCCAATGATTTCAAACGATTGATTACATATTGCAATGGTCATAAAGTGTTGGTCTTTCCAATAGATAGTCTGGATTTTTTGTAGCCAACGTTAGACATTTTATAGGGATGAGAAGCAAACAGGACAGAGTGTCTCTACATTCTACAGCAAAGAATTCCTGATACTCTCTGAAAGTGACTACTTATATGTTTCAAGAGTTACTTTCTATTGATTGAGAATGACCTAAAAGTGATGACACCAAAAACAAAAAAAGCTGCTCTATATTTCCGAGAATATTCGATGTGAACAGTTATTGTAGCAGCAACGATAACATTCACGATGCCTTCAGAAAACCATATTTATCCTAGAATTTTTAATGTGCTGCCAACAATGGCTAAAAGTGAACTTCGGGACTAATCTTCTCACCACATTCATATCCACAAAAGTTTTTCAAAGTCTAGAAGGTGAATAGAAGTGAAATATTGGTTTTTGAGATCTATAAATTCAAAACACAACTCAAAGAAATTTCTGAATGTTGTTATAAGATAGATTTACACTATAAAACTAATCAAAGGTGTAATTTATGACCATGATATATTTTGTAAGTTTTTTTTTCCAGAGGTTTTATCTGGAGATAATTACATTATACTCGCATTTTGATATATATTTCTGTTGCATTCACACCAACTTGTTGATATTTCCTTTTGTTTTATGATGAGCGTATATGATTCACCCACCTACACTTTCAACGTACCGATCTGATTTCCTATTATTTCAGCCTACGGGCTCAATATTCATTTATCCTTATCTTCTACGGCAATATGATGCATAACATCAGTTTCGACCGACTAATATTATGTATATTGTGAACTCATACGTCTTGTAATGTAATCTCATTGGGTAGCAAATAACTCTAGTTATATTCTGACGTGAAGGGAACAAAGTTTTTTCATGTGATCAATAATAACAAAAGCTCTTTCTAACTCGTCCAATGAAGGACAACAAGAACAAATACGTTGACTAGAATTTTCTAATGTGATACTGTTAAATTGAATTGAATTGAATTGAATTTAAGAAAAAATTTCGAAATAATTGAAACGAGTTAAAGTAAAATAGTCCCCGTTTTGAATTGAGGTGCCCAGCTCGAATTCGAAGTAAAATATCTATAAACGTTAAAATGCTAATGTAACTGTAAGTTGTCTTTACTTGTTTACCAAGCTATTTATAAGAGTATGTACAAATCGTTTTAATTGTTGTTCAGCTAAAAAAGAACAAACTATCATCACATCTTTTCTTTTATTCTTATGGTCTTCTATGTATACTTGTCAACAAGGAAGACCTGACATAACTCATGTATGTATGTATCATCTTCCTGTAAGTTTGGTTATTTTGTCTACGTGAGTTCAGTTTTATTTAACAACACTAACTTTGTAAAGATAAGAGAAGAAAGTAACGAGAACAAGAAAGAAACAAATATGTATGTATTAGGACAACAATAAGAAAAATCAATAGCATATATGGGAGGAAAGGACAAATCTATATATGGATTAAAATATACATATACACGAGAACAGGAAAAAACAGCGCACAATATATCATAGATGGTAGAGAAATCACAATATATGATGTATTCACTCATATTGGACATATTCTAAACAGTGCCGAACCGTATGCTAGTAAGAAATAATAAAAGCTCATCATTTATTGCCACACAAGCAAATTTTAGAAAGCACGGGATCGCGACTTCAATTGTGTCTTTGTAGCAGTAAATTTCATAACAGCCGTTTGTCGAGTAGTTGTAGGATGAACTTTTGATTTCATTCGGGCCCAGACTTCTGATAATGACGTCAAATATACAAAGGGCAGATAAAGAGGAATCAAAGTAGCAA
>CAJNOP010000016.1:2503452-2673161 GCA_905250075.1 Rotaria sp. Silwood1 | reverse complement strand
TGAAGCCCATGCTAGTAACAGTGCACCTGCTGCATAGCCACTATAATTAATAAGTCGCCATATAAAACAAAATGTAGCATTCTGAAAAAGTACTTTGCCTTGATGATAAAGATACAACTGTAATGGAAGATCTATTATTTGAAAAATAAATTCAACAATTAAGAGAATAAGAAGACAATAATTATTTGGTGCTGAACGTAGGTTTTTGTTAGTCAAAGTATAAATGATAATGAATGTATAAGCAATAAATGATGGTATTCCGAGTATAAGAAAGATATTGAAACTGATTGATGGAGTAATTTGTTGGAGATAAACATTTTGTTGAGTAGAATTGGTAAAGGTTATGTTTTGTTTTGGATCCAGTTGCATTTTGAGTTGTTACCTGTTATAACTTAGAAAATAAAATGAGAAATATATATTGGTTTATTTGGCAGTTGTTTTGTGGAATTTTACCGATTCTTTCTATACGTATTTTTGCTGATGTAGCAAGATTATATGCATGCATAGAAAGATGATTGTCATCTGACAAGTTGGCAGAGAAAAAAAAGAAGCATTGACGTCAGTAGTGTGATAATTTGCATTTATTCTGAAGTTTATTCTTGTGCAGAGTTAGTTGTCACTTAAAAACATACATAAAGAATCATTTGAGAGCCAACTAAGTGAACTGGTGCGATAGTAACTCTACCTGGTATCGATGGATAAAAACCACAAATATAGACTATGATGTTCTATGTAAAGTTGAGCATGAGATACAAAAAAAGAATACAGCGAAACTCGACTATTGGTTCTGTGAACAACAAGCTGAATCTTTTATATAATGAATATTTGTAAGTCGTAATTGTGTAATTCGTAGCACAAATTTATCGAATTGTCTCAGTGAAATATCTTTTCAAGAAAATCCTTTTTGCCGCTTTGGAAAATGCTGGTTGTTTATGTTTCGGATACCACAGTAATAACATATTGCAAACGTAAAGTTGATGTCATTGTAAACTTTTAATTAGATCGATATTTCTCTCTTGAAAAGCATTTTTCCCTTACGCTGAATATTCAAATACCACTTTCACTTGACGTCATTTCTGTACTCTGTTTCAGAACTTATCTGTCCGCTTTTCAAGTTTCCCATAAAAGAAAACAAAATGCAACGACCCATATCATTATATATGTGAAAAATCCCAAGGATTCATGGTACGTATGAGCATCGATCTATGTTAAGCTAGAAATCAAGCAATTTGAGAGTGTTCGGACGAAAACAACACTGATTTCTTTTGAATGTTGCACCTATAGAAGTCATTAGGAGATCATGTTTGTCATACTGAAATCTTTAGTAACAAGACTATTGGACTATTGTTATCACAAACCGTCACCACCACATAAAAACTCAGAATAACTTACTTGTAAATCACGAATGTTATATAAAACTCAAAAAAAATGAAAAACTTGAATATTAATCTAAACTTAAAACGTCATCTTTACAGTACGGTTTGAGTGTGCTTAATAGAGAATTCAGTTTTTTCGTCTCCTAGCGGTGCTATTTAAGAGTTAGTCCATGTAAGTCGCAATCGAACAGTCCTAATCAATAGTCTGAAATTTTACTCAATTTTAGATAGGCGATCCAAGAAAGTTTTTTATGAACTCTAGTACAAGATGCTCCAAAAAATATTATGGTGTTGATTTTTTTCGTGGCTTCTCAAAAGAGATACTTTGTGAATAAAAACTCAGCTATTTAAAATGTAATGCTTTTGCAACATTACCATAGCTATCAAATTCAAGTCGGTTTTTAATTTAGCTAACTATTTAATGCATCCAGTTACTTAAAATTGAGTGCTTTTCAAATATAGTCATTACAATTCAAAAGTTGTTAACCACTATTTAAATAAAATGCATGGCTGCTAAATGATCTAACTTGGTGTTGAATTTTTGTCTCTGTACTCCACTTGTTAGCTCACTCGAAACAATATATGATAGGCTGAACAACATAGCAAAACACTTTTAAAAACATAATCAAGATCTAAATCTAGAAATACCTAATACTACTAAATCTACTCAAAATCTATGATGCCAACGTGTTCTAATAGCTATCAACATACTTTAGATAATACTGAACATCCTGAAATAATGTATTATATGCAATAACCGTTCATCAAAACATTCAACATAAACATATAGGTGTTACCTATTTAAACCTCTATAGACATTCATCATATTCGTATCGAATATCTTTAAATAATACTGCAGAATCCCTGATTAGATCTCAAAACAAATTCATCCATTTTTCACATGCAATTCCCACCAGATATGGAACCGGTCTACTTTTTTCCGAACAGATACCGGTCTACCGGTAGTAAACAGAATACTAATGATACGCCAATTTATCAGGAAAATCCAACCTACCGACAAAATATCGATCTACAGACAACATGCTGAGGCTTAAAATGAAATCTTGTTGCACAGTGAACTCTCTTGTGGGTTACCTTCGTATCTTGGATACAATCATAGAGCAGGAAAGTGAAAAACATAGACCGGTATCGGACCGGTCGGTTATCGGTACCGGTTCCATCTCTGGTCCCCACCATTATTTCGAAAACAATAAGTATTGTTAAATAATTTGTTGACTATCATTTTAGTAATCATGAACATTTATTGACTATTACCAGTAGCAAAATAAACGAAAGGTGGGTATTTTTGTAATAACTTTTGATAGGAACAAGATAGAGATCTGCGACTTTTACTGTTTAAATGCTGAGATGAAGCTGCATCGAGTCGCATAGTCCAGATTTTTGTGACACATTTTTTCGAATCTGCGATCAAGTTTATTGAAAAAAATATTATATAATGAAAAAGTCTCAGAATTCTAATTTTCAAGGATTCACTAGAGACATTAACTAAAGATCTATAAGTTATATAAGTCTGATTTGATAAGATTTAGTCAACCATGAGTTATAAACATTTTAACACGTGTGATCAGTAGGTATTTCACAAAAAATTGACTTTTTTCTCACCTTTTCAAGAAAAATCCAACGTAGAAGCTTATTTAAAAGTCCCAGTTTTTCAGCAAACTTGGTGAAAGATCCTGAGATAACTTGTCAGAAGTATGTTGTATACACGATCTGATACAGTTTTATCTTTTCTTTTAAACGATGAAAGCCGAAGATCTCTATCTTGTTTCTATCAAAAATTATTTCAAAAATATTCACTCCTTCCTTTATTTTGATATGGATCATACTGCTGTAAATTATTAAATACTTCTTCTTTGCACTAAACAGCTATTCATAAAGATATTTGCAAACATCTGGTCTTCGATAAATAGTTGATCAAGTATTTTAAATAGTTATGGAATCTTTAAATACTTAAAAATTTTTGAAAGTCTTATTATGAGAAAAATTGTATCACTTTTGAGAGTGAATCGTGACTACATATCATAACATCATTAAAGTCACATTTGTATGGGAAATTATTATTCAACGACAAGTTCATATTTAACATTATGCTTACATATATTAATAGAAGTTTTTTTTTAGATAGATCGATTTGAAGAAGTATTGTCTCATCAGATGTATAAGTCTTACATTACCATCGACTGTATTATTCGTATTTTTTTATTATGATAAAAAAAGTCAAATAAATCTGGAATAGTAGAATCAGATGAACGACTTGACTTATTGGATTTATCATGAAATTCTATAAAATTAAGTTAGGATAAGGTGGATGCAGACTTGTATAAATGGGCTTGATCTCTTTATCCATACTCTTTTCAGATCCTCAAGATAGTTTATCACAAAAACTTATATCTAAATAAAACGATAATGATCTATCTTATGAACGAACTGCTTATCAATTCTATAATTGACAAAAATAAAATCGTGCAAGATGAATTCATGATTTATTTTCGAGCTTTTCTTTCGCAGAATACCAGAATATAATTAAAAAATTACTTGAACCATGTGCTGATTTATCTAATTCTTTATCACTTGGTATCATCGAATGACTCTATTGCGTTGAACAAAAGAAAATTCATTCATAATTCATGTGAAAATTTGATCCATTCTATAACAACAAACTGTAGGAATAGTTTATCAATAAGCTCGGTAATAATGTTTATTGACTACATCATATCTCTAGAATATGTCTATTTCACATAATACATTTTTATAAAGGAAGAGAAAGAACAAGAAAGAAATATGAGCAGAAAAAAAGGATAAAAGAAAGAGCAAGACAAAGCGCAGATGAGAACAGAAAAG
Source organism: Rotaria sp. Silwood1 (assembly GCA_905250075.1). Classification (NCBI taxonomy): domain Eukaryota; kingdom Metazoa; phylum Rotifera; class Eurotatoria; order Philodinida; family Philodinidae; genus Rotaria; species Rotaria sp. Silwood1. The sequence continues at coordinate 2,668,923 of CAJNOP010000016.1, read as the reverse complement.
AGGAGACAGCCGTTATCATTACAATAGTTTAGATAAACATTACTGCATCATTGAAAAAAAAGGATCAGTAATATCAAGCTCGAATGATGATCTTTAAGAGTGTGATAGGATTATCGGTTCATAGTGGTTTGCGAATTACTTAAAATACATGTCAATATTAAATGACCTCTTTTCAAGAAAAATTTATTAAAATAATTTAATACATAAATAAATTAATATTATCTTATAATAAATTGAATAAAATAAAGAATTATGTACTTAAGATAGAGAATATATGTTTGAGGTTGAATATAAAATTCTTACACTTAATCATTGTTACATGAATATGATCAATAGAATTCAACAAAAAATTCTGGTAAAACTTTATTTATATGAAAAGAGGATAAATATCAAACAATATTTGATGGTCAAATAATTATAGTAGCTCATTGTCATGTTATCTACTAACGTGTCATTGTTTAAATTGGTCAACTATGTTATTAGTGATTTATTAGTCAATTTGCTTTATGATTTGATAAATGACTGAGTTTGACATTTAATATGAACCATCTAATCAATGAGAAAATCATAAAAATTTAAAATAAAAAGTATTAGTGTAATGGAAGCAGCACTATACACTAGACAGCATCCATTACAAAATATTGATTGCTCATGAATTCAATTTTTCTACAGAAAAAAATTTGCTTAATCAAAATAAATCAATGGAAGTTTAATCAAATTTATTGCAGTGATTTCAGAACCACCTTAATAGACATCTTTATGCGACTAGCAATAAATTGGATACAGTTTCAGTAGAATATAATTAAGTTATCTAACATATCAATGATGCATTGCAAGAAAGAATGAATAAGTGTCAGTAGTGGCAATGAGGCACATAATGATCTTTAAAGGATCTATCTGTTTTTTTTTTCATTTAAGAATCTGAGTTAGTAAATAATTGTACTAAATAAATCCAAAGTTCAATATCCGATCAAGACAAATTTAGATTATCATAAAATTGATCGATAGAAGTTAAATCAATCGTTCAATATATATATATATGTTTTAAGAATTCATTTATTCACCCTTAAACGTTCTTTTTTGTCATGTACATTTAAAGATCTTTCGTAGAAAGCAATGATTCATGTAACCTGATCCATCAAGTATTAATAAATGCTAAGCATGATATCATTTGTTTAGTTTATCACGTTCAATAGACATGTCGATTCTAGTTTTTTTTTTGCCTATTATTGATTCAATTTAATTTCAATGTGTGTGATATTTTATCTAGTAATAAAATTTCAAATTGTTCTCTATTATTTCAAATTCAAACAACTGATCATTCAAACATAATTCAAACAGATTTTCCTATTGATCTTATAGATAATTATGATTTAACATGTAATTTGAAAAACTTTACAGCTTATTATAAAATAACACCATTATCGTTTCTTGTTATTGATAAATATAAAAATGAACATGAAAATTTCAAATCAATGATTGAATTACATGTAAAACAATTTAACTTTAGTTTTAATCAATCATTAACTATTCAACAATGTGTTTTCTCAACAAATAAAGATAATTATAATACCCAGCATGATCACAAACATCAAATATGTCGACAAATACATATTGGAATAAATAGACTACATCATTTTTGGAATTTATCAATGAAAATATTTTATATTTGTTTAATATGTTCAATACGTACATGTTATATTTAATATGGTCTATTAAATAAATGGTCTCAAAATGAAAATAAATTAAAATCAAAAAATTCATCAATACAATAAATATTCATATGAAAAAGATTCTGAAGATAATTAAGTCTATTGAAGAACAAACTCATTTGTTTATTTATTAGATGTTAAATAAAATTTATAAGAATAAGGAAAAATGAAAAAAAAAGAGGATTAAAATGATAAGAAGGTATGACTGTCATTTAATCTATTAATTTATTCTTCTTCTTCCTCTTCTTCAGCAGCTGGTTCTTCTTCAGCTGCTGGTTCGTGAGTTGGTGCTTCTTCTTCAGTAGGTGGAGGAGGCTAAAGAAAAAACACATCAAATAATTGACATGAAATTTTTTCTTTTATCAATTATAACTTACTAAATCTTGTTCATGATGTTCTTCAGCTTTAGAATGAGCAGCACCTTTAGTTTTACGTAATGGATTTTCTTCAGGAGGTGGTGTATTGTGTCGTATTTTAGCTTTTGGACGTTCAGGAACAAAGTCAGCTGATTTCTTTTCTTCAGCCCAAACACCACGACGATCCTTGTATGTACGACGATCGGTAACTAAATAAAAATTTATTTTCGTATCATTATTATTAATAGAAGATAACTTACCACGTTCATATCGACTGAAAAGTGATACTTTTTGCTAAAATTAAAAACATGAAAAATTGAACCAAGACAATTTTGCATTAGAATTACAAACCGGTGCTCCTTGTGTAACATCATTGACACCACTAAACCTGAAATAAATTAAAAGAAAAATTTTTCTTTCCTGATTTTACAATAAAATTTTAGATACTTACATACCACCGCCAAGACCAGTGTGAACAATGTTTGATTTACGTGTTTTAGCTTTTCTATTAAAAAAAAACTCAATTTAATTAATCAATTAAATATAATAATTGTTTTTACCCTTTCTCAATTTGACGAGCACGTTCAGTTAATTCAACCATCTAAATAAAATCGTTTATGTTTATTTAAAATAAAAAACAAAAAACAAAAAACAGAATTCATTCGATTACTAACATCATATTTTTGTCGTTCAAATCGTTCTGTTAATTCATAAATAGAACCATGTAATTGATGGAGAAGATTATGTAATTGTTTTGCCTGTAAAAGAAAAAATTATACTAATTTTTAGATTAAAAGTAATCAATCATTGAAACCTTTTCAATAAGTTGTTCCTTTGTTTTTCCATCAATTTGTAATTGTGGTACACGTTGCGCAAGAACTGAACGTTTTTCTTGTTCTAATTGTTCAGAAGATTTTTGTAAATCTTCCTTAGCTTTGAGTACGTTGCTAAATGCTGAACCACTTGACACTGAACAAAAAGAAAAACTAGATATTTTTACAACACAGCAAAAACGATATATTTTGTATGGACTTACTCTTGTTAAAGTTCTACTGTTCCGGCGAGAAAAGAATAGCTGATATGTGCGGCTAAAACAGTACAAATGTAATTATTCTCTGCTATTATAGATAGATGAAAAGATGCAACCAAGTCGCCTTTTTTTTTTCTTTTTCTTTTGCTCTAGATAGCCTATATTGGATATACAAAAAATAAACGACCGAATATTTATTTCTCTCTCTTCCTCTTCGTTTCTCCTGCCATTCGCTTACAAGTAGTATATACAAGCATAACTGTGGAGTTATTTGGGAGCAGTGGTACTGTTCTATATCTAGCTACGACTGATGCCCGATGGTTCGAGAAATATGAGCACATAATATATCTAAGACAAGGAAAAGAAGAAAAAAAATAGCAACTATTTATCATTCTATCTTGCTTTTCTTATGTAGGCGATGGCATGTCTGTCGATGGTCAGATTAGTATATGCCAGAGTTCTTTAGTAGATTTTATGGTACTCATAATAGCATATATACTAAATATGGTCATGAATAAAATACATAAATGAAAGCTTTTATGATATTAATTTAACACAAAAAAAAAACATTTTGTTGTTTATCGAATACCTGATTAATTTATGAAAGCTTTACGAAATTTTATTGATAACAGATTTTTTTTCTCATCAACTTAAAAGGGCCACTTGCCAATTAATAAATCGCTTTGAAACTGTCTTACTTTATTATTTTTATGAGAAAAAAATAAATAAGGCTTTGCGACTATGAATCGTTCCTATTAGATTATTAGGTGTTTAGCGAGTTTTTCAACAGAATGCTGTGGTCTCACTTAGATCACTTTCGAAATCGATTTTTGACTTTACATGAAGGTCTCAATGAAACTAACGTGCGTATCAAAATTAAAAAGGAACAGGTGTAAGCTCAATAAATCAGCAACGAAAACAGCTATTGATCTGTAGTCTTAAACAAGCCGAAGAGTAGAACTTCGAACAATTTTTTGTCTGATACATTATAAGAAGATATTATCATAAGAGCCTTAGTTTTTGAAAAACATTGAACAAAACTATATAAAAACAGTGTGGTCCGTTTATATGTATATTTGATGTTGACATCAACTTCAAACGGCAAGTTCATAATATGATTCAGATGATTATCTTCTCATATATCAATGTTGAGCACACAGAATCACGTATCTATTCAGTTAAATTAGATAAAATTTCGTTGACTTTTTTTAGCGAATTTTCTGACGCTTTATCGAATTTTTTTTGAAACGGTACATCGTTTTCATGCATTTTTTCCTAATATTTTGCGAAGATTATGAGTTTTAAAATCAATGTTTTATATAGTATTTGATAAAAAGAAGTCAGTAGTTGTTCTCTTTCCATTGATGAAATCCACAAATGGATAACTATAGCCATTGTTAAGTTATTGAACTTACATTCAGCTCTCTTTAATTTTGGCACGGATATTAGTTCATATATTAGATTTCCTACTATCTCTTATCTAGTGATGTCAATATTGAAAGTTCTTTTATGAGAAGAAGTAAATTTTCTGTTTATCATTTTCTGATGATGAACTTCTGCAATTAAAAGTTTTCTTCGTGTAAAATTTGGATTTTTAAAATTAGTTTGCTAAATCATCTCAGAGGATCGTCGCATATTATTGAAAACATTAAATAGAAAAATTCATGAACACAGACCCTTTTAGTCTTTCTCTGTACATTAATTTTTTTTAAAATTTTCGTTGTTTATTTTGTTAAATTGTTTTGAATGAGATTCAATGATAAGAAAATATTTACAAAGATTTTATTAATATTTTACTACAAACAAAAAAAATTTTTCTAATATCAGTAGATAATAAAATTTTTCTCTGTTAATTGACTGATTAAATTGTTAAAATTAACTTGAATTTTTCCACCATGATATGTATATATACACCAATCATTAAATGATTTATCGATTCATTAATTAAGGATGCCTGTCATTTTATTTTAACTTTGAATTTTAATACAAATAAATTCAACATATTTTACGTGTAGATTTACTCATCAATGAAAATTTAGTTATTTTTCTTACTCACTATTGAAGTCGATCTAAGTGTATATCGAAAATTTGACAGATTGAAGTCTCAAGACATGGAATGAAAATTCTTAATAACAATGTAGAAAAAGTGTAACTAAAGGTAACCGAAAACGGTGACAAATATGAGGCTAGATTATCTCTAATAGTTTTTTCTAGTTTAATTAGATCATTGATTGTAACCGCAGATATACGTCGTTTTTACATCATGACACAGACATACTTCAGAAATAGAATCATTAATTTATTGCCTGCTCCTTTTATTTCTTGAACAGTAAGATTTGAAACACTGAAAATCAATTCAATGATGTCGTAAATACAACTAGAATGTTGTTTATTCTTGTAGTACTTGATATTTATAGGAAATGCCTATTATATATCCAAATCAATACAGAAAGACATGAGAAATAATACGATTTTGAAGAAAAGAAAGACAATATCATTGGTTAGGGAGGTTATTTCGCACAATAAAAATGCGTATATCTCTGGAATCGAAAATTTCTTTTAGCTATTTTTTATATAACAGCTGTATGTTGGGTTATTTTGAATACAATGAAAAATCTGAGTCCAATAGTTTTTTCTTTCGTCATGTTATTATGGAATAATCAGCATTAAATACTTGATATGATAAAGAACAATAGTGTGCAGTGCAGGTCTTTTTATTTATAAAATACTGCAAGTTCAAGAATTAGCGTTTTTTGGAGATTTATTCAGGCTTCCAAATATTCATGAAAAGTTTTTCCTAAACATATTTAGATTTTTCACAAAAAAAATAGAGTTTTATTCGTTGTTAACGGCTTTAGTGAGTATGAATATAGAAATAACAAAATCTTCTTATAAGGAGACGACAAGTTCAAAAGCCTATTTTAAATGGTAAAAATCATTATTAGCGATCTCAATATAATAGTAAAATGAAAAGTTTCATTCTAGGACATCAGCATACTCCTAGAAAACAGGCTGTTAGGAAGCATTTTTTTAATCATATCTCGCTGAAATTTCACCAAAAATACAGTTTATGACGTGAAGTTTATTGTAAAATTGTTTGATTTGTCAGTAACAAGATTAGAGTATTATTCGCTAATTACATTTTAATTAAATATGAATTGAAAGAACCAATATTTGTACATATATTCATAAAAAAAAGAACTCGTTCAAAGAACAACATCACTTCTAAAGAAGGTAAGTTCAATCGAAGCTGGTCATATCTCATTTTTGTCAATATAAATATTAGTGATGTTTTCTGTAGCTATTTGCTATCTGGCACCATAATTTATTTTCATTATCTCAATATATAGTCATTATAATCTCATTTGTATGCAAATAATTCTTTAAATACAGTTCATATAATAATATGACAAAGAGTTTCTCCTATCTAATGTATATTCAATCGATGTCGTGCATTGATACGACTTTTGGCAACCTGACCCTGTCTGAAGCTCATTAAGGCCTGGTGAATATTTTCACAACTACAGTACAGTTTTCAAAATTTTATTTTATATGAAAAAATATATTACTTAGTTTCTCCCATAAACAGCGATAAAAAAAAGAGATCATCTCGAATTCTACAAAAAAAAACAAGTGATTCAGCATTCATTTGATGTCTTTCTGCTACTAAAATCCGATCAATGTCGCTAAGAATACATCTGCTTGTTGCTGATGACACTGAAATAGAACACAGCACTGGTGCCGAACATCATGATTATGGACACATAAATAAATGTTTTTTCTATTACGATAATTTATTTTTCTCTCCATATATTCTGTTACTTGATCATATGGAAAATTACTCGATCATGATCAAAGTGATTCTCAATCCAATACTATTATATGAATTAGTAGTTTCAAAAAATAAAAATATTCTAAAACGTCGAGATCTCATTAATTGCCGAGTTGGGTTCGTTTATGATCTTATAATCTGAATCTGAACAGACATTTTATTTTTCATGCTCGACATCCGAATCCATACTCTGAATACCCAAGTAGATTATAAGACACTACATTCAATATATCGATTGATCCATAAGAAACTATTTGATAAATTGTCAATTAAATTACGAAAATTTCTTTTATTTAAATGTTGAATAGACGAACGATACAGAAGAGAAAAAGAAAGAAAACTTTTTTTCTTAAGAACAACAAGCAATGAGAAAAGAGAAAAGAATATCTTTAACAAAAAAAGAAAGGACAGAAATGTCTGTATATATATATGTGTGTTCAAATTCTGAAACACATCAACTCTATTAGAAATGAATAAATGAGAACAAAGAAAAAAAAAAGAGAAAAGAAAAACAAATAAGAACAACTCGACAATATAATAACAACGAAAAAGAAGAGTCTTTATTTTTATACAAAAAAACTCATAGACATACATACAAACCAAGAATAGGAGAATAAAAATTTCGACATATATATTTGTACACAAAAAAAACACAATTCTGTGCTTTTAAATATAAACGCCATGTACAAAAGAGACGCATATACAGAAAAAACACATTAAGAAACTCATGTTTTTTTTTCGCCTTTTTTTTTGTTCACTGTTTCAATGCTAAATATAAATTAACAACAACAAAAAAAAATCAAGAGACAACGACCGGTTGATTGAGCAAAAAATAAAATACTTTTACAAGAATAAAAAAGAAAAAAAGAAAGAAAGAAATTCACGTTGAATTTTCAGTTTCTTCGACAGATTTAGTAGTTGTTTCATTAGTTACTTCAGCGTTAGAAACATTTTCTGTATCATTTTTTGGAATATCAATATTTGCATTATTCGTTATTTCGTCTGTTGTTTCAACTTTTTCAGTAGATGTAGTTACTGTTGATGGTACACCTGGTGAATTTCGTTGTTGTTCAAGTTCATATTCACTAATCAAACGTTTTTTAAGTGGATGTGAACTATTTAATGAGATTGAAGTTGTTGGTGATGCACTTCTTGGCGAAGTATTACGATCAGTCGGCATTGGATTAGTAGATGGACTTTTTAAAGTTGATGAATGATCACCACTTGTTGATAATGTCGATTCATGTTGAACATCAGATGGAGATGAATGTGTCTAAATTAAATAATAAGATTTCAGTTGTAATGTTTGACATAATTCAGTTCAATGATAAAAATTTCTTTGAAAGACTATTGAGATTTTAATTATCGACTTTATTTATTGATGTTACATAATATATTTTAAAGTTATTAAATAGAGACTTATAATTTGCAAAAAATTAGCTGCATATTCAGTCAGTATACCTTTTCTCACGAGTGAACCACCAGAGATAATAATTCGCCTTTCACATGAGACCGTCAGTTATTGTGTAGGGTCTCTCTTGAGCCTAGAAGAAATCTAGAAAGATGCTTTCTCCGGTACTGGTCTTTAAAAATAATGATCGCAACACTAGATTTTCTAATTTTGGTACAGTTTGTGTAAAAAACCGGACAAACGAATATTCGCCTAAAAATTAGCTCCGTAGACTGCTCTTGAAGTCTTTAGAGTCTTCTAAAAATTTCAGTCAATAAGAGTGGTGTATTTTCAAGAAGAATTCCTCTATGTTTATTCTAGTCTCAACAAGTCCTACGTAACGAATGAGGTCTCACCTTGGATGGTTCTCTTGTCAATCTAATTCTTTTGACGAGAAAATGTATAATGAACTTTATAGAAAAACTCGCCCAGTGGATTTCTAATTTAATTTTAAGGTGGACTACTATTGCAACCAACTTTCTTTTGTGCTGTAGGCTTGCTTTCATTAGTTTACCAATATAAAAGTGTTCAACAAGTGATAAACCGAAATTTTCAAATTGTGTACTAAGTTTCAGAATATCTGTAATAGTTTTCGTGCATTCAGTAATTGACTGTTCTCATATGAGGTTCAGACCGTCGGTTAATTGCAGGTCTTCTACTTAGCTTTTTTGATATCTCAATGAATGAATATTTCTAAAAATCTTTAAAAAAAGATATTAGATTTCGGTAAAAAATATGGATCCTATCGCCGGTGTGAGCACGCTCATGCCATCGATACTAGCAACATCGGCTGTTTTCGTTTAATTTTCGAGTTTGATTATTTATTGAAGATGGCGCTACAAAAATAGCCGCTATTCAATCTTCTAGTGCAAAGCAGATTTTTTCTTCATATTGAGTATCTCTAGTACAATTACCTGATTTGCTCTTCGCACAATTCTTGCTTTAGGTGAATGATCAAGTGGTGATGTTGATAATTGCCCTGATGGTGAAGATTGTTGTTCATCTATATCAAAAACAAAAGCAAGATGTCGTATAGAAATTAATAAGAAATTTGAATTAATTACTTTTATTAGCATAACACGAATAGCGTGGATTAACAAGTTGGTTATTTGTTGCTGATGAGTATTGTTGTTGATCAGTTAATAAACGTAATGATGGTGATATAGGACTACCTTGTGTTATTGAACCTGTTGGACGTGATGATCGTGAAGGAAATTGTGATGGATATGAATTAGGTGAATGATATTGTTGTTGTTGAAGATAAGTTTGCCAATTTTTATCCATATGTGTTGATGATGTTAATTGGTGATGTTGACCTTTTGATTGAGGTTGTAAAGCGAATGGATCACGAATATTTATTGTTGATTCATGTGCAGGATAAAATGATGAATGACGTTGTTCTTCATCTTTTGGTGATGGTCTATTTAAAATAATCATCATAAATAATAAATAAATTTAAACATATACAGAAAGAATGAATGAGCCACAAGAAATAGGACTGTTGGTAGTTTCAAAATGTGTCTTTTATTCTTCATTATTCGACTGAAACGATTTTTATTATCAAAGGATAGATGGAAAATTAAGCCGTACAAAGAGCTATAAAAAATAAATATGAAAATAGTCATGAACTAAGAAACAGTTTCTTGTGATTTAACTGGAGTGATTTTAGGGTGAACAAATAATTTGTCGACTAAAATGATCAACAGTACTGGCTGTCAATTATGTTCCAAGTGGATGCCCTCCCACTTTTGAAAAATTTTTGTTTTTATCCAATAGAGTTCGAGATTTTTATTGCTCATCTATTCTCAAAAAAGCTCGATCTTTCCAACTTAGGTCAACTTTAGTAAAAATTTTCCAATCCGTTTTCTAAGTCGTCAAACCCCTTCCAATCATGGGTAATTGGAGACACTAAAGTCCTATGGAACATTCTGCTAGCTCTCTTAATATCGCACTCTTCGACAAACATGAAAAACACAACTGAATATGTCAGAGGTGAAATGGCGTCTAACTTACAAGAACTTGGTGTCAATATGAAAATTATCTTTTGAAACAAGACGGATACTGTTGTTATAGCATAAAGATCTTGGCTTATTACCATAAAAGAAAGGTAAAAGAAGTCAACTGTGATCGATTTGCACAAGATGGATGAGTTGATTTTGAAAAGTTTATGTTAGCAGAATATAGTTAAAGGTTTATAGGTCATTATCCTAGTCAAAACTGGTGTACACACTATTTTGGTGAAGTCATGTAGAAGAATAATCTGTCACTGAATCTACCTGATTTAAACCTATTAGACAATAGTTAATGACATGGAATTAATTGAAGCTATGATACTTAAATTCATAGACAATTTTATTCTCTTTCTTCATTGTTTCATCGATTATTTAATATATTTTAATTTCTGTTATTATACGATAATGTGACGTTTGGTTGCTGTCAGCAAAACAAAGTAGACGACTGTTTCTCTTAATTTGCATAGTGATATGGTGTTTCATTTTGTACTTATTCTACTATAAAATATATCTTTTAATGTATATATTGTATATTTTGTTCGACGAACTTGTTCACAACAACAAAATGTCACATTATTGTATAATAATAATTAAAATAAATTAAATATTAACAAAGAGAATTAAAATTTCTATAAATTCGTTAAGTTTTCTAATAAGAAAACAAAAGGTGCATTTGATTTTATTGTAATATTATGTTTAGTTTTAAATAATGAAAGGAATTATTTTCGTTGAAGAAAGTAAACTATTGTCTGTAGAGTTTCAATCAAATGCAAAATAGATGAAACATCATATGTTAAGAAATATGGATCATTTACGGCTGAAGAATCTAAGAAACTGGTAAAAACTTCAATGCAGAAATTCAGTGACCAATTCTGGCGAATTACGACTGAAGCTAGAAAAATCTGATTATCAGATTCCTGCTTCAAATTTCTACAATTTCCGTAAGTTTTGCAACCGAAACGACGTCTTTCCAACGAGAATTTCTTACAATTAAACACGTAGAATTAGAAAAATATCAACAGTACAATTATTTACAGCTCATTCATTACATATAGCTTGTAGACAAAATTAAAATTTCAGTAGAGATAAATTCATATAATCACTTGCTTTAATAAAAGCAAAGTAGAATTTAAAAAAAATTAGACAAAAAATACGCTAATCACAATAATCATTTAGATAAGCGTGTTAAAATCTAATAAAAGCTATTAAGGTAATTTCTATGACATAAAAATATGAAACACAATGAAGCTGCCATTGTTAACTACAGAAAGATTATTTTATTCAATCTATTTAGGAACAAAATTCTTCATTATCATTTTACTTAATCTTTCAGAAATGCAACAAAGAAGTAGTTCATATATTGTAACGAAACGTTATTGATATATGGTCTTTGATAGTATAGCAACAATCCGTGTGATGGAAAGAGCAAACATCCATAAGGCATTTGATACAGTCTATGGGGAGTCCAAACTATTACTCCTATACTTCAATACGCATTGTAGATCATGTTTTACAAAAAAAAAACATGTTTGAATCGTATTTAATCGCGCTTCGCACTTGTGATTGTAACAGCTAGCGTGCTAGAAAACAATATTCATGTAAAAGAAAAGAGTTTTTTGATTGATAAAGTGTCATTTAAAACAAGGTAATAGTTGTAAAAATATAGATAATTAGATTAAAGTAAAAATATTTATTCTATGCAGCTTTTAATTGTTTCTATTAGATGAATTTATCTCTGGTTGAATTTTAATTTTGTCTACAACATATATATTTTATTTTATTTTATACCGCAATCGTTTTGCTGAGTTTTGTTGTTGTTGTTGTTGTTGCTGCTGCTGTTGCTGATGCTGATGCTGCTGTGGATTTGATGATGACTTTTGAAATATACTTAATGTTTCTATAAAATCAATGAAAAAAAAGAAATTATTTTTTAATGAAAATAAGTTATTGATATTTGTTTTTTTTTACCATCACGTTTAATCACTGCTGGACATGCTCGATCAAGTTCATCACGAATTAAATATTCAATTTTTTCACATTTATCAGTTGAAGGAGATGCAGACCGTTTCGTTGACAGCGTTTCTATTCAATTAAAGAACAACACATAAATAAAAATTCAAATATAACAATTTGTTCTAACCATTAGCTGCCGCTGGTTGAGCTTTACCATCAGCATATATATCACTTGCACCCATTAACATACGCATTGTTATTGAACCGCGAGATCTTGTACCTAGAAACGAGATCAAATATTCGAAAAAATAGTTTGTTTGTTGCTATAAAATATTTACGTTCACCAATAGTATTTGATCGTTCGACACTAGCTGGATCATTATTTGAATGTACTTTAGATGCTCCAATAGCACTATTTTGAACTTTTTGATTGATTTCTACAGAAATAAAACAATGAATGATTTCAAATATATATATTTATGATAATGAACGACATGATTTTTTTAACTTGGCACCTCTTTTTTTTGGTAAGATTTTTAATAATAATCATAAGCATTTTTTTTTTTTTGAAAACAAGCGTGAAACTTTTTTTACGCTTTTTCTATATTGATCGCGTGGCCTAGAATCCTCTGTGGACCTTCATTATATATATATTTTATATACTGCACATATACTTTCGAAGAAAATACTGAGTGCAAAGTTACAGTTGAAATTTTGCAGTTGTCACTCTACTCACTATTGACTCTATCAATTTAAAACGGCACTAAATGACATTCATAACAAGACTTACGAGAGAAACTTTTCTGATGCTCTCTTTCAATTTCAATAATTTTTTCTCTATCAATGCTACATAGCGTTCTAATAAAAAACCTAACAGAATTTGAGTTCCTATTGATACTTGACTAATCTATCGAATTTTTCATATGTCTATTGTCTAGGAGCCTAAAATTTTTAAAAACCTCGTATTTTCGATTTAAAGCTTTATCCATATGAAGAACTCAACTCAAAGAAAAATCGAGAAGCTTTGAACGAAGTCTATTCGAAATATGTAGTCGTCCTAAAATGCATGTTACATATACTATTGGTGAAAAATAGTCTATATCTTGAAATTTTCATATCTAATCGAGAGTGTTCAAAACTTCTTAATTTTTTTTTCTAGCTGAATCCTCTATATCCACATAGTTCCAAACTAAAATTTAAAACTATGAGTTTTCTAAAAAATCTGGAGCCTCTAGAAAAATTCGACAGCTTAATCAAATCTCAATAGAAATTCAAATATTTTTAAAATTTTTATTAGAACATTATGTAGTACATGTTGACAAAAAATTATTGAAATTGGAAGAAGTTCCTTCCTTAGACTATTCTAGAGTATTTCAATGTCTTCGTTAAAACTTGCATGCCTGGAATACATTTGCTAGTGTTCTAAATAGTACACTTTTTAGTTTGCGCTCAGTTAAAAAAAACCGATGATGGATAGTAAATACATTGTTTTGATCGACACAGTATAATGAATCTTTAATCGACCATTATTTATTATTTAATCCAATGATTATAATAATGGCAATGTTATATTAAGAAAAAGAACGCATAGCAATAATGCAAATAAAGCATAGTACGCTCTTAAAAAAAGATTCTGTTTGAAGTGCAACAATAAATCAGATAAATCCTTATTATGACGATGGATTATCTTAGAAAATAATTATAATCTACGAGAAAATTTTTCATTTACCTTATTTCTCATTAATTTAATGAGACTATAGAGTATTCGTGAGTTCCATATTTCAGTTTCAAAAGGTTTGTGCCAACAAACTGTTTTTTTATTTGAAGGAGCATGTCAAGATGCCGAACGTGACAAAATCCCTTATTTTGGAATAAAGCTTTGTAATCATTTTATAAAAGAGTACTTTTATAATAAGAACGCAATTTGCTGAGAGATTTTAAGCACAAGAGCCAATCTCCTTTTAAACAGTATAAATTTAAGAAAAGGGTACCATAGTCTGACATGCTCTCAAATTAACATGGAATGCGCATAGAATTCCAAGGAGACCAAATGAACTTCTTTTTTTTTTTTATTTGTTGAATATTTTCCGAAAATGTTATGGTATACAGCTGAAAAATCTTATGTGATTTGAATATATCTGATTCAAAATCGATTTTTGAAGGACTTAATTCTTACCAACATATTCTTGTTTTTCTAATGGTTGATCGGAAAGAATTTTTTTAATAGAACTATCACGACGTCGTTCAAACATTTCACTTTCTGTATTTGTTTTATTTGTTATATCAGTTTGTTCAATTGGATTTGAATCATCATCACCATCGATTAATATTGGTTGATCAGAATTCTAGAATTAATTAATTAATTAATTATAAAAAAGAAAACAAAAATCAATTAAATTATTGAACTTACACTAGTGTGATGAATACGTGTCAATTGATTATTAAGAGATTCATATGATGATAAATCATTAGTTGAATTTTTAGTATCATTATCTAAACATATTAAATTATAATTCTATTTGTAATTATAAATATATCTCGAGAATATGTATATACAATGATAATAAAGGTCAACATAACTTAGAAGTTATTTCTTGTTTTATCCTTTAGAGAAAATCGATTACTTTTCAATAGAACTCTACGATATAAACTATAGCTTCTGGTTGTTTATGTTTATCCATGAACAGCCTTATTTGACATGAAGAAGAGAACGAAGAAAAAGAAACTTATTACTTCTTTCGACTATTTTGTAATATAGAAAATTGTCTCAAAATATTTTAGTATCAGATTTTTATCGTTTTTTCTACGAATACTTTTAGAACGAACTTTGAACCGAAAACTAGTCTGTTTCAGAACTCTTCTGCTTAATTATCTCAATTCCATACCAATACTAATGAATTTTATGTACAAGCTACAAGAATTGATGCATGTCACAAAATTGTCAGTATACTATCAGAATGATATTTTGAGACAAATGACAGTTACTAACTTTTTCTAGGTCATTCTATGTCTGATGTTAGTAAGACTCGAATATCGTATTTTGATATTATAACTGAAACAAACTAATATTCAGTCATTTGATATGATGCATATGTATTGCATCATAAACTTTAACAATCAAATCATTAGAGACAAAAATGTTATCGAATTTCACAGTGATAATTATAAGTCTGTGTTTATTAAAAGTCTCGATAACGATGACCTCTAATTTATTGTACTATCTATATTAAGAGGCACAAAACGTTTCTAATGTTATAATGTCGTGTTGAATGCTGATATATTACTTATTTCTGTAACTATAGATATGTACTTTCGATTATTCTCTGTCAAAATAACAAAACAACGAATAGATAAATTTATCAAATATAAATATGTCTATCGTCAGTATGATTTGTAAATGAAATAAAGGTAATAATAGTATCATTATTTACGATACTGTAGGATATGGAAAAAAACGTGCTAAACAAGATTGTTGGTGATTATTTACATCTTGTTAATAAAAAATAAAAATAAAAATAAAACAGAAAGAAAGAAATATATTCAACGCATGATAATAAGTCCAAGCACGATTCTTTTTGTCTTGATAAGAAAAAAAGAAATAGTGATTATATTAAGCTAAAAATAAATTCATTCTACGCTATAATCAATCAAACTATTTTACACTAAACAACCCTGGATTAGATAGATGATAATTGTTTTCTTACATTGTGTTATTACAAAAGGTCATGATGACTTAATTCATAATAAATGATAAATGTTTAATATAGATATGTCGTAATAAAAATGATTATTTAATTTAAAAATTTCTTACTTGTCAAACTAACAAAATCGTTAACATTTTTATTGATAAATTCTTGAATCGAAATAGATTCTTTAGGATTTCTTATTGATTCATTATGATCTGATGTTCGTTGTTGTTGTTGTTGTTGTTGTTGTTGTTGTTGTTGCGAATAATGTGATTGCTGTTGATGATGATGAGGAGATTGTTGTTGCCGTTGAGATGGTATCGTATCAATTGATGCATGATGACGATTATGAATTAGATAAGTTGGATGATGCGGTGAAATTTGTGAATTTTGTATTGGTGGAACTAATGTACGATTATTTGAATTTGTATTCTGTTGATGATGACGATGAGGTGAATGATGAGTTGCTTGAGGTTTATGTACATTTGGATTTTGTCTCATATAATTTAATGAATTTCCATCTGTTGAATGATCAGTAAAATGTAAATTAGGATTTGATTTATCATAAGATAGTTTCTAATAGAAAATAAGAAAGAAAGAAAAATAAATATGATTATATTTGTTATTTGTTCCTATATGATTAAACATACATGATGATTATGAGCAGCTTCAACACGTTGAAAATGAATAGATGGACTTTCAGTAGTACCACGTGATTGATTTACATGATGATGATAATCATCTGGTGAACTGCAATAAAATCAATATTAGAAAATTTATTCTCAAGAAAGAGAAGTATAAGCTTCTTCTCTTTCAGCAGTTCTCAGATTCCATATACGAAAGAAATCTAGAAATTTTTGTGTACATACGAATATATGACCCCTCGTCACTTAAAAGATTTTATTATCTGCTACAAGACTGCTGTCTCTGGATGTCTTTGAATCCTCGGTACTACCACGATGATTATGGGTTTAACGTTTCCTTTTAGAACAAGGTGCTTTTCTGAGACTTCCTAGGCGATAATTTTCTCTATAGGCAACGCTTCTCTAAAATTTAGAGGTCCATTCATCGTAGTGTTACCGAACTATAGTCTACAAAAGGCATGAGGCAGTTTTTCATTTCTCGAATATTTACAGTAAAAAAATGGTCGAGTCTCTGAAAAGTTCTACAGTTCTTGAGTGAAAGAAGCTAGGCATCTCAGCCTTATGTAGATCGAAAGAAAAATGACTTAAGAATATTGTTTTTGAAAATCTCTACTAAACACTCATCTGATTGGTGAATTACTAACTAAAGAAATTTGGTTATATAATTCGATGGTCAAAAACGTTCTCTCTTAAATGATGAAAACTACATGTCATCATGATCTTTCTATCAATAGTCATTCGAAAAACAGCGAAGTATATTATATTTTGAAATAGTTAGCACCAAGAGTTTATCAACTTCCATGAAATTAAACAGAATGGATAGCTCGAATATAGCCGTAAGTAATGAGAAATCAACTAATCCCTAAAATCTTTTCTTTTCAGAAGTACAGAGTTCGGAGGAGAAATAAGTGTTATTCATTATTATTTATCATAATTCCCGTTGTGTTTAAGCAATCGGATGCAAGCTGGTAGCTTTGACCTACATTTTTGATGAATTATGTACACAGAAATTTTTAGAATTCTAGTGTTTATGGTAACTGAGATCTGTTAGAGAAACGACTTCTGTCCCATATTGTAGAATCTCAACCTTTTTTAAAAATTTTCTTACCGACTGTTTCTTTCGGGAGCACGTGCTGATGAATATCGAGATAATTCATTTAACTTTAATAATGGATTTTCATTTGTTCCAGTATTATGTTTCATTTGCGAATGCATTTGTTGTTGTTGTTGGTGTTGTTGCTGTTGTTGGTGTTGGTGTTGTTGCTGTTGTTGGTGTTGGTGTTGTTGCTGTTGTTGTTGCTGTTGTTGTTGGTGTTGGTGTTGTTGTTGAGGACTATTCATATTTTGTGCATGCCAAATAGATGCTGGATAGTCATTTGTTGAATATCCCAAGTCATATGAATGTCGTTTTGCTGCTTGATTAGAATAAGATGGATCGGGCGGTGAATGTCCACGTAAAGAAGATGGATGCTGATGCTGTTGTCGACTTAAACGCATTGCTGCTTTATGATGTTCAGCTATGATAAGAAACAAAATTAATATTAATTTCTCGATTTTTTTAAATTATTTGATTTGCACAAACCTTTTAATTGTTCGTTATTGGCTGCTGCAGTAGCATATTCATGCATAAGACGTGGATCAAATAAGAATGGTGCATTATTTGGTGATGAACCATAATATGATGGATATTGTAAAAGATTATTTGATAATAAATCTTGTGGATATACGCCTGATGAAGCAAGGAATTGTGAAGCAGCTAGAATAGCAGCTTGTTGTTGTGAATGATGAGAATGTGGTGATGGTGGAACAGAAGGATTTGACGTAGGAGGACCAATTGCTGCCGGTGGAGGCAGTAATGATTGACCAATTGATGGAGATATTTGAGAAGGTGAAACTTGTTCAGGACCAGCACGATGTTGACTATAAAAAATATGGAATAAACTTAAGAATAAACAAAAAAAAACTTCTCAAAGCAGCCCTCTATGAGATTAAAATATGAAATTCACATAGGTTTTTTAGAGTGTGGAAGTGACTGTCGTTTTTGTCTTCAGATATCCATATTCACAATCTTTCATTATCGTTGCACTCAATAACTAGAAAAAGATCTACATTTTCTTCTATTTGACAGAATAAACCTATAGAGAATATATTACATTGGCACATAAATTCTGCACGTTTTTTGTTCGTGTTTTAGGCAACTTTCAAGCTTTATATGGCGTGATTAGAAAGTGATAGAGGTGTAAAATTTTTTAAACAGATAGAAGTCATAGAGACCTATTTATATTAAAAATTTCAGACCTCTATCATATTCTAATCATGAGATATAAAGCCTGAAAGTTGCCTCAAAACATGAACAAAAAACGTGCAGAACTTATGAGCCAATGTAATAGTATTAGGAAATTTTCAACAGTTGGATTCAATCTAAAAGATTTTCGGTATGTTGAAACTTCACTGACATCTTGAATATAAATTATTATCTCTACAAAAAAAAAACTATGTTATTTAGAACATACAAAAAAATGTATCCCAACCATTGAAATTTTGAGAAAGACTTTGGAATGTTTAGAATAGTCTAAGTCTTATCGGTAATGTGCATTTTTTCATTGATAAGGTATTTGAAAAAATCAGTATGATACTTGTTGTTACTATGAAAGCGGACCTAATGATTCTTAGCCTTCTTCTATTCTCGTTGTTATAAGGGAAGAGTCGAAAAATCTCGACCTAAAATTTATAATAACTATATGTTCTTCAAAAAAAACATATTGTGAGTTTCGCAAAAAGTATGATCATAGGAGTTAGTCACACTCACACCCTATTGCACTTTTGCTCTCCTCTCAGCAGAAAGCTGCTTAACTTCCCATCTCGTCAAATTTGTTCAACTTTAGCAAAAGTGTTCTAATCGATTTTCCCGCAATCCTGACCACTAGAGTCCGTCGGGTCCAAAACTTTTCGAACTCGAATTCAGGACCAATTCGACGTGCACTACTCATGACCTTAGGACAGCTCTGTTCATATTAAAAAAGTATATATCCGATCTGTACTTGAAGCAGTTTTTGATATAAAAATCAAAAACATAAGGGTTTTTTGCTTGAGTTCTAGGCACAAAAGGAATTTTGAAAGAATTTTCTGTCATTATTAATAAGTTCAAACTGTTATACTGTAATCCATAGGAGTTTATTCAATGTTTAGTTGAATAAATATGTTTAATGAATTTACCGTTCATGACTTGGTGAATGTGTTGTTGTAAGATATTTGGATGTTACATAATCAGCTCTTAATGTTTCAAATGTATCTGTATTTGACGGATCTAATTTATTTGTTGAAGTCTTATGCTGTTGTTGTTGTTGTTGTTGTGGTTGTTGTAAATATTGCTGTGGATGAGGATAGTGACGCATATGAGCTGCATGTTGTTGCTGAAGTAAATGTTGTTGTTGTTGTTGTTCAATATTTCGATCTAATATTTTAGGTGATTTCAAATGTGAATATTCATTTCTTGGACTATTATAATGATGCGGATGAGAATGTGTTGATGATATATCAACAGCAATTGGTTTATTTGTTGGTGTTGTTGATGATATGGGTGTACCACGCATAATTGAACCTTTATTTACATATGGTTGTTGAGCATGAGATGAATATTGATAATGTGTTGCTGGTGATTGAGATTTCGAAAGAGTTATAAGTGGTGGTGGTTGAGTTATATTATTATTATTAGTGTTGTTATTGTTATTATTATTAATTAATCGCTCAGGTGATGCATTGATATTTTTATTGTTATTATTAGTTAATGAACGTTTTTCAGTTTCATTTAATGTTTTTGATATTTCTTTTTCAACAAGTGATGTTATTGTTGTTAAATGGGTTGCTAATGGAATTGATTTCGATGGTTTTTCTTCAATTATTGATGCTTGTTCTTCACCTTCATCAATTACCATTCCATGTGTTGAATCATTACTATCTTCATTTATTGTTTTTAATTGATT
Source organism: Rotaria sp. Silwood1 (assembly GCA_905250075.1). Classification (NCBI taxonomy): domain Eukaryota; kingdom Metazoa; phylum Rotifera; class Eurotatoria; order Philodinida; family Philodinidae; genus Rotaria; species Rotaria sp. Silwood1. The sequence continues at coordinate 2,648,265 of CAJNOP010000016.1, read as the reverse complement.
ATCATCATTAATTTGTTTATTTTGACCTAATTCAGAACCTGATATACTAATATTATCTTCATCAATATTCTGCTAAAAAAAAAAAGTAAATTTATAAAAAATTTTCTTTGTTTTTGATATTAATGAAAGCTTATGTTTTTTTTTCCTTACATCAACAGGTGAAACATTTTTATATTGTTTTATATAAAACGTTCGACAACTTTCTTCACTACGATGAACATATTCAGCTATTTGTGTCCAATCATGATGAAATTTATTAATTGCTTGTGTAAATGCATCGATTTCTGCTTTATTCCATTCTTCTGAAAAGACAAAAAATGAATTAACAAACTTAATTTGAATCATTCGCTTTTTTTTTTATAACAAAATGAATAAAATTCATACCAAAATATAATGTATTGTACTGTTTTTTATATAACTGTAGTTTTCATCACTTGAGGAGAAAAGATTTGAGGGCTATCGCGCTTTATCGAAATTTGATTGATCAACGATTGACTAATCAAGTGAGTTCTTGGTGAAGACTTTCGAAAACAATATTTTTAAGCTGTTTTCATTTTATTTAAACTTTGTATAGAAATAATCGATAGAAAGTACGCTTCTCTTGCGATCGATGCAAGGTTAAAATTCCTAGCTAGTTTCGTTCGAGAGTTAGACGACTTTATAATTCAGTCAATAGAGCTGTGATTACCAGACTAGCATGTGTTTCAACATGATGAAATACCACTGACTAGTTGAATTATCGGATGATCATAAATCAATTAGCTGCTATCGATAGTCTCAGAAAAGTCTTATCACTCTCGAATCTAACAAGCTAGAAATGTTGACCTTGTATAGATCGAAAGAGTAGAATCTCTACCAAGAACTCATATGATTGATGTATTACTGAACAATTAAATTTTAAGATATTTTAATGGCTCGAGATCCTCTCTCCTGAATTATGAGAATCAATAGGTCTCTATGACATTGCTAACATAACTAATACAAAACAGTGGACTACATTGTATTTTGAAACCGATAATACTTGAAATACTGATATATAGATCAAGACTCGGAAAATATGATATAGGATATCCTAGAAGTTCTTGAACAATTTTAAATGTCATAGTCCTTGCATATAACATGAACAAGCCATTGGAAGTATTAGACTAAAACAACAATTTTATACTAAATTACTAAACAGCTTGACGTCGATAGCTTCTACAATGATAAACATTATGGATAATATGAAGATGTTAGTGTAAGTGTGGATACCTGTTATTTCTCTCTGTATGTTCACCCGCAGAAGAGCTCGACAGTTCGGAAAAAACACGGAACGTAGAACTGAGCCGGAATTTTTCAATTTCTTTTATCCGGAATAGAACATAGAGGCGTAAAGTTTTTTTACTGATAACTCAGGAGCTGTTTAGATGTTACATACTCTGAAGTCAAAAAGTAAATCGACAATTACACTAGCGATAAGCTATGTGTATCTCTCACAATTGAATGGTAGAAAAAGTTAGAAACATGGAAGAATTTGCTAAAGAATAGCGCATCTTTTTTGATTCTTGAAAACAGTACAACCAATTGAGGTGAAATTTTTACCACAGATAAAGAATTCAAAATGGCAAGGAATGTATTTGAGAAAAAAAAATATTATTTTATCAGTTATTTCGTAAACTATTATTAAGCTATCGGTTCCAAAGATGCTTTTTAGGAATCGAAATAGGAACCAAATAATCGACTTTGAGTATTTCTTGTTATCATCGATCTTTAACCGAGACCCGTTTGCTCTCACTAAAAATTTCATTACAACGCCTATAATTCTTCAGCCATAGATCATGATGGCTTCTAATCTTTTTAAGTCTTTCTTAGTCTTACTGTGACCCACTCATAGCCATAATATGAAATCGAACCATATTCGACAGTTGGATATGTTCTCACGTCAGTATCATTGGAATTAAAGTATAAGTGTCATTGTTTTATTTTGTATTACGTTTTATCGGTACAAATACTTAGAAATTAATAATATAGGATATAATCATGTTTTGAAACTTTCCTCATCTTAGTGTAATCTATGAATTTCAAAGTTGTATGGTTCTATACTACTAAGTCTGTGTAATAATCTAACAATATTTCAAAAAGTTTACTCTTATTCTACATATAAGAATAATAAATTTTAAATACATTTCAGAACTTATGATAGAACTATGAGATAATTATAAAATGAAATATTACCACCATCTTGTTTTGAATTGTGATGAACTGTTATTGTTGATTCATCATCATCTTCTTCTCCTAATAGTTGATTAGTTTTTCGTTGTCGTACTTCAGTAATTAATTTGTCATAACAACGTGTACAACAACGTTGAACATTTGGAGGAATTTCTAGAAAAATAAATTCGATTATTTTATTATTTATGAGTGAAAAAAAAATGAATTTACGTAAGGAGCGACGTATTTCTTCTTGATGTTCATTTGATAATTCGCTCCATTTTGTTGGAAATGCACGTAAACGACTTTTATTTTTTTTCTTTTTAACAGATTTGTCTGTTGTACAAGATAATAGTTGACATCGACTAGAAATAAAACTATGTTAAAAAGAAAAAGAGTAAAACGAATGTAACAAACTTTTTATTTGAACGTTTTTCTTCATTTGTATCACCGGAATCTAAAAACAATTTGTTTTTTTTTTCTAAACTGATAAATATACTTAAAAATTTTTACATACTTGTATCACGTCGTTCGTCATCACTGAAAAATTAGAAAAAAAAAACATATAAAAAATTTATTCTGTAATCAAAGAAAGTTTATTTTAACACAGGTTTTTGTTTTGAAATTAAAATATGAAAATTAAACTTAAAACTGAAAACATAATCTGCTACAGCTTTTGATTCATTGAAATAAACCACAAGAAATTATGAATTATTTGATTTTCACCTAATGAGATATTTAAACAATCAGTCGCTCTATAAATTCATTTCAGGTTGAAAAGTTTCTAATTATGTCTATAGAGATTTATAATAGGTACATGAATAGACCTGTAATTTTTATTATTAAAAAAGAACTTTGAGTTGTACGAAACTTGGTCAACATGTAGTGAAAGCATCAAATTTTTCTTTAATGATATATAATATTTTAAGTTATACTTTATAGCAAGTAATCAAGAAAAAAATATTCATTTTTTTTGAAAATATATATTAAGACTTTTCTAACAATTTATTTGAATATCTCATTGGTATTCTGCAAAATTCTTAACGAGAAAATATCTTTGTGTGATAGAAAGCTTTTCCACTCAAACTTTGCTCAGACATAAAGGATGTTTAGATTAGAAATAATGACAGAAAAATATAAGCGTAAATTATAGTTCGGCTGAGAAGTTAAGACTGTTCTCTATAATTTTTTCTTCACCACTTCATTCTTCTGGTAATCTTGAACTTTAGTTTAAAACTTGACCAACATCGTACGCTCGTTCAGATTGACTTGTCAACACAAGTTTTTTAAATAAATTATTCATACATAAAATAATACTCATAAAAATGCATTTTTATGCGAATTAGTTAATAATTTATAAATAATGAATTCGAAAATTCTAATTGAGATCTTTGTGGGAGCAAAATTCGAAAGTTTGACTTTCCTTGGCAAGTGAAATATTGTAGAAAAATCATAGTAAGACACCAATATCTCACTCAAATTATATCTATTTTTCTTTAGCTTTGTTCAATGTATACATAACTTGTAAACGAAATTCAATCTTTAAAAATTTTATTGTTCAATATTGACTCGTCAATTACCCTATAATGCAAAAGTCTTAGTACAAAATATTTGTTCATCTTTTGACTACTAAAAAACAACCATTTCAAGTTTGAATCAGAATTTCTCATAATTTTCAAATATACCTCTAGGTTTTCCTTCTGAGGTAAGATTAAATAATTATCAGTAAATTTTGTGAAAAAAAAATTTAAAACTATGTCTTGAAACAGCTTCAACTAGAGCGCATCGGGTCCCAATATTTCAACTTGGACCCAGCCGGATTCAAAACTAACCCGACGAATTCAACATTATTGTAGAGCACTGAAATCTGTACAAAATGAGATATTACAACATATTGGATTGGCTGCAATCGAAATACAAAATTGACCAAAATAGTATTCTGACAACCATTAGTTTATGTACCTTGAAACAGGTTTAAGCTCCTCCATTCCAGCAACGGAAGACTTGAGTCTTCTACTGTATCACATTTTTCTGAGTAATTTTTAATAAAGAGGATTTTTCGGAAAAGCAAAGCGATTCTGAAGATATTTTTCGCGTTTTAAATGTTCAATAAAACTGTTGACCTTAGTCTTTTTAAGATTTTCAGCTCAAAACCCTGAAAACTATGCAAACTTTGATTTAAATAAACTAATTGAAGTTTCAATATTTTAGAAAGTGAAGGATCTTGTATTATGGCTGTATCTGAACACATATTGAAGAAGAGGGGAAAAGTCTGACTCTGGTTGTAACCAATTGTTTTTACGTGAACGAAAAAAATAAATCAATATTTTGTGCAAAGACTTTAACTGAGTGGTTTAGTAATTAATATCGATGTTAATTAATGCTAAAAATATATATTAAAGTTTTCTATCAAAGACTTACTTATCCGTTCGATCTATTGAACGATCGACATCCTAAAACAATGAAATAAAAATCAAAAATATTTAAAATGTCAATAAAACAAACTTGTCCTGATCCAAGAATTTGTTGTGATGTTGATGAAATAATTGTATTCGATGTAACTTTTGTAACTAATGTTGTTTCAATTGTTGTTGTCGATGATGTAACTGTTGTTGTTGTATTTTGTTTTGTTTTACGAGTTTTGGCTTGTGATTGTTTACGTAATAAATTTTTATAATTTTCTGTTTTTTTAGTCATATAATAAAATTGTACACATTGTTCAGTTGTTTTATTTTCAAGAAATGATGATATATAACCAAAATTTTTTGGTGATTGAGTAAATTTTTCAATAAATATTTGTTTTTCTTCAGCTGACCAATATGGTAATTTTGCACAATCTTTATAAAATAATGCAGGATCACATTTTATTAAACCATTTTGATTAAAATATTGATGTTTACGTTGCCAACTATCATACATAATAGGCGGTATAACAGATGATTTACGCATTTTTTCATCTGTTTCTTCTTCATTATCTGGTTCAATTGGATTTATATTTGTTGATATTTGTTGTTGATCAATTGATGATGATGATGATGAATCATTTGTATTTTGTGTTGTATGTTTTTTTTCTTTATCTTCACGTGCTTTTCGTAATTCTGGAAATGTTTTTTCAAATGTTTCACGATATGTTGATATATCTTTAGCTAATATTAATTTTTCATCTTTTTCAATTGATTTTTGCCATTCTTGATATGATTGATCATAATTTTCACTTTCAAATTTTGTTCGACACATATAACGTTCACGACTTTTTTTTAATAAATTTATTAAACGATTTTTCATTACATTCATATATCTTAATGAATAAAAATATTTGAAAGTTTAATTTAGCTATGGCACAAAAAAAAAAACAAAAAATAACATACTGTGTTCGAATTTTTTCTATTGATTCAAGATCATTTGGTTCTTCATAAAGTGGAATTGTTAAATCCATATTATTATTTAATTGATTCAAAACTTTTTGACCATCTTCAGCTTTTTTCTAAAGAAATTTTTTATTTTAAATTTTATATGCATAAAAAGATAGAACAAAATTATTGATATGTGTGATGAATAATTCAGATCAAGTTTATTGAAAATGTATATAAAGTGTTTTGTTGTTTGATACTACGACTCTCGAGTTTTAGAAAATGATTTTGTTTCTCATGAGAAGGAGTCACCCGAATTAATACCTACCGTTTGAATTCATATTAGGTTTATAAAACTGTCTTAGGAAGGCTAACGTAAGTCTAAAAGTGTTTATTCATATGAACCTTTTGAACCAACCGATGATCGCTTTACTGATGAGAGAGTGTTTCCAACTGATTAGTTGCTTTTGAATTTAAACTCAATGCATAAGGTAGAGTCTACTGATATATAAAAAAAAACTTCAAAAGGATAAGTCGCATTCAGGTCTTCTGTCCAGAGTTATAGGTATTTTCGCCTCTACCTTTCTGAGTTATTTAAAACCCTACAAAAAACAAATAACGAAAGACGAGATACAAAAGCAATTGATCAGTTCAGACCACTTCCTTGTGATTATCGACATAAAATTTCAATCGAAAAAAAATGTTCCTTCGTCGAGATATAGAATTTTTAAATAAATAGTTATTTGCCACAAACATATACAAAGAAAGCAGTCTACTTGCCAAATCAATATTTCGACAACGGAACAATCTTTTCGTCTGAAACTTTCAAAATATTCTGTAAATTGATCTTAATTTGGTTCCGAATGTTCATAGACATACATGTTTGAAGACTTTCGCTAGCTTCATCAAGACGTCCTTGTTGGCTCAATATGAATCCAAATAACAATTTTCAATTTGGATGATTCTCACGTCAGTCACTATCTGTTTCTCTACAGCTTCAAAACTTATTAAAAAAGCACACTTGACTCGTCGATCATCTGAATATTCAAATATGTCTAATAATGAAAATTTAATGTCGCATTATATTCTTTGACCCAAGTATCATTTTTCAATCAAACTTCAATGAGATCGTATGAGTTCGAAGCTGAAAGAGGAGCTATACTCTTAACAATCTATGTTCAAACAACATTTGCGATTACAAATCTGTAATAAAAAAAGAAGTCATACAAATATCGGTCACTGAACGGAAAATATATACAGTAGGAGAAAAGATAAAAATAGTCGATATGATAATAAGTCAAGATTATGCCTAGAATGCGAATAAATGTTTACAATTAAGAAAAGGATGACTAATCAATCGATCGGATAAATATAATCTAGTCCGTGATTACGTATTTTGTTTTTCTATTGGATGAGCAATTATATGTTATACGTTTGTATCCGAAAACAAAGAACTATCACTTATATATTTTTAATAATTGCAGGTCACTTTCACACATGCAATTATTTATTAAAACTTTAGTTAATGAGAAAAAAATTACATAATTAAATTCATGAAAATCGAGAATAAATTTGTTTTATACATATAGAACAAATGTATTCGATTTGGGTCAAGGTCATTGTATAAGTGCAAATAGTTTAAACGAGTAAAATTTCATTTATTAATTTCATTCTCTTGATTAATATCAATTCAATTCGATAAACAATAGATTTTTCAAGTATAAATCATTAATCTAGTATTGTTTTTAAAGATTAATATTTATCTTTGACTAACTTTTATTTAATAAATCTCATATTCAACTCAAGTGTTTATTGCATAAGATGCAAAAGAAAAATAGTGTTAAGTTCTTTAATATAAATATGAAAAATCTAGAATATACTTTCATTAATAGTATGACATAAACAGAAGTATAGAAGATACCTTTGCATATGCGTTTGAAGAACTCTTTGAAACTATTGAATGTTGGGAAATTCTTCAAGTTATTTGTCTGTTCAGGGAAATTTTCCTTCTTACGGCATATTTTGCATTTCAGGAAATAATTATGAGAATGTTATGAAAAAAACCCTCATGTGAAACCTTTTTTCTAGGTTGTCCTATGGAAATTTTCATTCATTTAACTTCAATTATTTCCTATAAATCATAATAAGCCTTTTAAATAACTTAAGGCACAATCTGATCTTATTATTATCATATTTTAGATGCTTAACGTAGCATGTTTTATAATACGTAAAATAATCTTGAAAGATCAACGCATATTACTAGAAAACTATTACATAATCGACTGTTCTTTTATATTTTATGACCAATTTTTTATATGTATAGGAAAAAACAAAATTAGGAATTATATAATTAACAAGTACGAGTTTTATAATATATATATGATAAAACTTACTCTATTATCATGAAGAATTTTTTCGATAAGTGTTTGTGAACCATTAGTTTTAAATAAATCATCTTGATCATCATTTTCTTCTTCATCAGCAGCTGATCTGTCAGCTTGACTTTTTATTTCACTCTATATAAAGACAAAAAAAAAAAAGAAAAATATAATTCCAAAATTAACAAAAAAAAAAAAGCAAAGAATTTTCTAATTCTTACTTGACTAAGTTTTGCTCGATCAAGTTTTTTTTTTGTGATTTCAATTTCAGATTCAAGTTTTGATATTGAATTACGTATTATTGTTGTATCTCTCATATGTGAATCAATTTTAGTTTCATCAAATATGGGCGATATTGCTTCGGTTTGTGGTTGATACAATGGTGGTTCCTAATAATTTCAAATTAGTAATAATAAATTATTCATAATTAATAAATCAATAAACCTTTTTCACATCAATTGATAGTGGTGCATTTGTTGGATAACGTGTTCGTTTTGAATGTTCGTCAACATGTGGTCCCATTGACATTGGAGCTGCTAATGAATATAAGAAGGGTGGTATTGAAGTTCTAAAAGAAGAAAAAAAATATCATACAAATACATTTTTTTTTTGTTTATTTGAAACAAACCTTTCTGGACTACTGAAATGATTATGATAACCAGCAAGTAATGATGGACGTCGATTTATTCCTAGACCTGTTTCAACAGTTGAACCACTAGGATAACGAGCATCACGCTAGAAAAAAAACAAAATGAAATATTTTTGTTTGTAAACAAAAACAAACTTTCTAGAAATTTACCTGTTGAAAACTAGTTGGATAACCATATTGAGCTGCTGACATATATGGTGATTGTCCAGACATATTTTTAAACGTTCATTATTATTTAATCACAGCTATTTTTAAAACTAAAAACAAATCAAATGCAATATATAAAAAAAGTAAACAAGTAATTTTGTTTAGGGAAAAAATACAGAAGAATGATGAAAAAAAAATGGATTATTGTTTATTTTTCCTTTTTTTTTTTAATAAACAAAATAATAATTAATACGAATCATCACACATATGATTATGCTTATGTATCTACGGTAATACAACGAGTGGCGACACAATAACTTCAGAGAAAAATAAAATCTAGTAGTTTGATTAGTTAAGTCACACTCGTTGATTTCTATTCGTTTAATTCTGAGAACAAATTATTTGAAAATGAAAGAGGTCACTAACATACGTAAATCGTCAACTATTGAAAGAAAATGACATAAACGATATGTTTTAGATTATAAGAAAAAAATTGAAACAAAAAGCATGTCTAATTTTAGGACTTACATGTTAAACGTGCAGAAAAATGATAAATTTTCTATATCAATAAACATGGACACGTTTGCTGATGTGAAAGTGCCTGTTATAGATGTCATAGACTTCTACAGAATCCTACGACTATATTGCAACAGTGAATGGCATCCATAGGTGATCATTAGGAATGAACTTCTGCTTTCAGATTAGCTGTCTTGTAATAAAATAAAACATTTTCGGATCAAAAACAAAATCAAACCTAGATTTTTTGATGGATGAAATGTGAGATTGTGTCTCTGAAAAGTGAAAAAAAGAATTCATTGTTAAAAACCATTAGAAACATCGAATCTAACTAGCAACTATTAGTGAAACAATAATGTATGACTTCAATCTGAATATAGTAGATGATTACATGATGATTCATTCAGGAATACTAACTGATAACAAGATAAGATAAACGCATGGCGTCGTAGTTTTTCTTGATTGGGGAAGCAATTGTTGTTGCACTGAAGAGACTGAAATACATACAGAAAGCAATCGATGAACGAATCATGATGGTAGGAGAGTATGGTTGTGAATATAGAAAAATCTAATGCAGTCCTCTCAACAGATACCCACTTTCAACCTATATGGGTTCTAAAGTACTGTTTATTATTTAAAAACGTTTTGTAAGGTTCCTTTGGCTTTCATCAGTTAGCTTTTGATTACGTGAAGATTGAGTGCACATGTTACTACTTACCTATCGGCTTGTTTTTTTCTTTTTCTTTTCTGATGGTAAACTGGAATGACAAGACGGTAATATGGGACGATTCGACCTACGCGTTTTTATCTTCAGTTTCACTATTAGAAAAATAAAAACAGCTAATTGCGTAAGTACTTGCTAATATGTACACTTAATCTTAATGTAAATATAAGTAAATTGGACAAAGAGAAAGAAATCTTTGGAAAAGTTTTCAGATCATAGATCAATCAACATTAGTTTAACATCAATCGAATTTATATTTTGACTACAATCAATTAATTAACAGAATGAAAATTTAATTAATTATAAATGCTTCGATATGGAATACGTATTAATCGTTAACAGTTGTTTTCTCAAATATCATCCAAATCATTAAAAACATTGGATTAGCCGCCAAAAACCTGTTCAAACAGCAAATATTATAACAAGTGTAAGTGTTTCAATGTGTCAGACGTGCTAACAAGTGAATTGTCGTAGACAATGACAAACGTATTCTTGAAGACTAATAAAACATTTTTACAATTTATATATTGAGATGTTTGGATGTTACTTTGATTGTTTCCTTGTCTACTTGGTCCTTTAAAAAAATTCATACAGACTTAACCTTTCAAGTTACAATAGATAGAAGAAAATATTTTTCGTTCCAAGTGTTTCTTACAAACATCGGTGTATGACACGCTTGATAGTGCTAGATAGTACTTCATAAGAATTATCGATTGTATACCATTACTTAGTAACTAATTAATTATGAAGTTAAGATAATTCAATGATATAATGTAAATAGTGCATCTACACAGTGATAGGATACGGTACGTTGATGTTGCAACGTGAAAGATGTATCTAGTATTGTTTAGTATCGTAAGGCATCGTGAAACGATACACATTATGAGATCGTCATTCCCGAATAGCGAGTCATCATAATTTAGCTGCATGCGACCGTTTACATATCGTACCGTTCGAGATAAGTTCTGGCTAAGATTTAGAACCTAAAAAAGGTTTCATGAATGGCTATAGAATCATAAAAATTCCGCTATCGATTAAAATTCTGTCAGATTCCTTATTTTTCGGCGTTTGTTTGACAATGCGTTTTAATTCACATTTTCTTGGTCTTCAGACGCTTCTCTTGCGAACAAAAATCAATAAATGTCTTCGCTGACAAAAACAAAATCCTATCTTGCATAATCTCAAGTCATCGAGGACATTGATCTTGGAGGAGCACAAATAGACGTGAAAAATAAGAAAGGCTAAGAGAGAAAGAAAAGACATTTGACAACTACAGCACGTGTTAGTGATAAACAGAAATAAGATAAAAGCAATACACACAAGTTACAAAAGAAAAAGAACAAAAAAAAAGCAATTGGTTGGTATCTGCTATATTTGGCCTTTCTGCTTGAACCAATTCAACAGGAAATGGTATTTAATCAGAGTTGAAATAGGCTTTCATGATACGACTCAGCCGCTTTTAAATAAGATAGAATTTCCCTCTGAAGAAACGAACCGTGGTAAAGTTGCATGATTATTCCAGATTAGTAAAGACTTCAATAACAAAAGTGTTTTTTGTGCAAGTTCGAAAAACAACCTGCGCTCATTTAATACTAAAACGTGTAATTCAAAACGTCCAGGAATATTCTAATAAGAGAGAAAAAGCTATTAAGTTTCACGACACAGATTAATAAATTTGTTCACAGAGTCCGATATGAGGAAAAAATACAAGACAGCCATATTTTGCGCTTAAAAATTCCTGATGTCGCATCTTCTTAGTACTACTTAAAGAACATCTTTACTCGTACCTTTTTTATCTTCCTTTGTCATATAGTCTTATGAGGATTAAAAGATTGAGGCTTAGAAAAACGAGATTTGTTCGAAACAACAAAAAATGAAATATACTGAGGAAATATTGAGAGCGCCAATTATTTTTGGGGACTCGTTGATATCAATAGTTTGCCAAGCGAAAATGACAATAGTGCTTGGTTCTGGTTTCCTGATATATTGTGTTTGGAGAACAGATTGTGGAAAAACAATAATCATAAAGTTTATTAGATATCTGATCTACATCTGAAGAGGCTAGTACTTCTTCATAAAACGATGAACGTACCTTAATTCGAATCTAATGACTTATATGATAATATAAAAAGAACAAGGGCGAATTCATTGAGATCTACCTATTTGCTGGTATTGATCATTATTGGACTCATTGTTCATCGGCAACAAACGAATACTGGCATCAAGCGTTTCTCAATAAAGTGTGACACAATGCTACATGGAAAATGTTTTAACAGATGGAGCTATACAAGAACACGCATCACTCTCTAAATGCTTTTCGATCGACCGTTGAGCAAAAAAATACTTAGAACGATAAATCTACACAATACAAACATTTCAATGCTATTTTGAATTCATTTCGACGCCAGTTCAATGGAATTTTACCTATGCTTTACACACAATTGTTATCTTTCTTTTTCAACATTTATAACTCTTCCTGTTGTTCAAGCCAATCGAAAACCGCCAATTGATTGAGATTCTTCTGCTTGAGTTTTTCTGTGGCTCATTGCATGGATACTTATAAACCCTTAGCAAAATATTAAAACTCAATTCACATCGCGTCTCCTCTTCACAGTGAGCACGCTCATATCGCTTGTACCAGTCATATGGACAGTTTTCATCTAGTTCTCAAGTTTCATTATTTATTGAAGGCGGCGCTGCAAAAGAAGTCATTAGCTAGAAGACTTAACTGATCAGAAGAAACCTAGCGTCATCTGACCAAAAGAACTGGAAAAAAAATAAATATAAAAATTGAATTAAAGCAAAATAAAATAAAAATAAGTAAAAAATACAATGAATTTGAAAAAAACTGAGATAAATCTTAAAAAATAATAATAAGAGAAACTGTAAAGAAAGAAATTGAATTAAAATAAAACAAACTAAATTATATTAAAACAAAAAAGAGAAATAAGAAAAAACAAAATAAATAAGTTATGCGTACTATTCGCTGAATAGTATAATTCTCTGTCATCGTAGCATCGGATTTCGTGGGATCTGACAAGTTCCCTCCTATCGAATGACGATGGATCCCATGATCGGAATCCTAGACAATCCAAGTGTTGGCCGTTGTCAGAAATCCATGGATATAATTGGTTTCTGACTGTCGGATCCGACAATTGGAAATCATTGGATTACGTGAGGCTCCTATCGAATTCTGTTGGAAAGATTCGACCTCAGTAAAAAAAAACCTGGATAGTGTTCTAAACTGAACAGTTTTCTATTTATCTGTTATCTCCGAATGCATAGAGCGTACTCAATTCACGTTGCATCTGATCATCGCATTTGAACTTAAATGATTCTCTTGCTTTGTTATCAAAATAGTCTTCTAATTATTTTCATTCGATTGGCATCATAATATTAACATGCAATAGTGACGCAATCTCACTGAGACTTCTTTTTTGTTAATTGTTTTTCTTTTTGGTAATGACTTGAAAAAGTTGATTCAATAACATTATCGATTATAGAAGATCTTTGCTTCTAACTAGGAAATATTTTATTCACGAGCTGTTTTCTTAAGGTAACAATAGGGATAAGCAGAATTCTAAAGAAATAAAAGATTAAACACGAATAATGGGTGATACAATATCAAAAGTGAAACTTTTTTTTTTTTTTTCATTTAAATTCTTCGACTTGCTTGATATTTGAACGCGTACTCAATGTTTTGACAAGACAATTTATTTAAAGATACAGCAACACTTTTTTTTTAAATAAAAACGAAGAAAAATGAATTATCAAAACCTTCAATGCAATCTTTCAGATCAATACAACCATTTATGATTTAATATAATAATAATATAAATGTAGATGATCAAAAAGATGATTTCAGTCATTTGAATTGGTGCAATGGTTAAATCAAACTTTAAAAGGCAAATTTTTTTGAATCGCATATTCTTTTACGTTTGCTTGTTTTCTCATCATCTAAAAATGCGTCTTTTTCAAGAATTTGAATATCTAAACATACTATCAAGAAATTTAATTATGTTATGGTCATTTTATTCGATGTAAGAAGTCGATTATGCAACGACTTTGACCTACCAATACGATAGTATTATTCGAAAATTAAAAGATAAAATTGTATTATCTTTTACTGTTAATGAATCTTGAATTTCTTTACGAATTAAACTAAAGTATATATGCGTCAATGATTTTCTATGCGGGAAAAAAGTATATCATGTTAAACAAACAATAATAAATAATGATATACCATTTTAAAACTTTAATAGGATCTTCAATTTGTTTCAGTTGTTCCATGCTATTAATATCATCAATTGCAGCTAAAAGAATATATTATATATACGTATGTAACGATCACATATTAGACATATGCTGTATCTTGATATTCCTGCATATCATAGTAGACTTGTACACGATCAGCAAGGTACTGGAACAAGTCGTTCCGTGATGGTTGAGCTGCTATAAGTTTGTTCAGTAGCTGAAAACCAAAGTTTTGCTAATATATGGCAGTTACATGCTTCTAGAAAATATAGTGCATCATTAAGCTCTGTAAATATTCTAGTGCAATATCCAAAAATTCTAAAATAAAAAAGAATTGAGTGTGACAAAAGCTGCATCATCTTTAAAAAATGCTATCAACAGTTGAAAAGAAAGTTCATGATTTTTTCAGAAGCATTCTACTTTCATATGGAGTACTTCATTCTCTCGAAGCCCATTAGTAGGACTGCAAGACAATCACTTTGTCAGGAAAAGCAGCATCTACCATCATACGGAATCATTCACCATAAAGACAGAAAGTGATGAACCTCCAGAATAGTCTTCAGATTCTGATTCGAAGTTGTGGACTACTATTTCTGTTTCATTAAAAAGCAAAGCGAAGAAAACATGGAAAAATCGTTCAAACAACTATCCCAAACAAGTTTGATCATTACTTGCTATTGTAACTTAAGTAACGCATTCCGGCTTGTCTTCGTTATATTTAATATCATGAGTCTGAAGGGTTGTGTGTAGGTTTGAGTATTGATTTTAATCACACATCTGTGCCTTCACACCGGCGCTCTATCACCTGATGGTCCATTCCGTGTATAATTATAAGGCATTTTTTGTAAAAAAAAGAAAAAGGAACTAGTCGCGTTGGAAACGCATAATATTTGAGGCTAGATCTAGTAGGTATTATGGACATTCTTCCCTACTCATGTAGCCAATGACAGTTTGTACTAGACTATTAAATAGTGATCCAATTTTACAGCTTAATACTTAGTAGAGAAGAATATCTAATGTATCGAAAATGTTTTAAGACGCATTCGATCGTACGTTATCAAAAACACCGTGAAAATTCATATTTACTTCGCAGCAACAGATTTTTAAAGAAAGAAATCTTTAAGAATTCCTGACCGAATATACCATAGCATAGTTTTCATTTCTACAAGGAATGATCGATATTCTTTAGCAACAATCATTTATTCATTCAGTGCAACGAACTTACATAAAATTATTCGACTCGTCTATCGAAGTACTCGATGAGATCTTCGTTTGTTAACATAATAATTTGGATTTTCTCCTTTCACTAATTAAATTAAATGGTTACGTACATCAATGTGGATTTCAGAGTATGTTCTAAACTAAATCGTGCTGTGTCAGAAGTAAAAATGTCCATAAAACTCTTTTGTATCTTTCAAGTATCTGAATTCACATCAAGTCCTCATAGAGGTTTGATAGTATTATAAAAAAATTTCTTTCCAAAAGCTTTACATCCATTTTTTCATTTCCACTCTTATCTCCCTATAAGAATGATACAGCATCGATAATGTCATATCTTAAGAAGGATTCGAATATATATCAATAAAACGAAAAAAATTGGTCATAAAATCACATCTTAAAATACCATATAATCACTCGTTCTAACGTGATCACAATAAAAAAAAAACTAAAATAATATTTAGAGACCGTAAAATGATCTTATGTGCGCAGCTTGTTTCTTATTTTTTGAATTTTACAGAAGTTTTTATGTAAATATTTTTTTATTAGTTGACTATTGGGAAAGATCAATATATGTCTATACTTGAATAGTAGATTATGTTTTTAGATTTTCCCTATAATGAATGTCTATTAATAATTTTAAATATAATCAAGTAATGTATTGCGTACATATAATTCTTTTCCTTTTCGTAATCTGTCAATATCGATCTTAGTTAATAAGATTTCTGGATGTGTTTTGTATTCACGAGGAAATGTATGCATTAAAATATTATATGCATATTGTAATTCTTGTAATGCTTGTTGCATTGTTTGTTTTTGAAC
Source organism: Rotaria sp. Silwood1 (assembly GCA_905250075.1). Classification (NCBI taxonomy): domain Eukaryota; kingdom Metazoa; phylum Rotifera; class Eurotatoria; order Philodinida; family Philodinidae; genus Rotaria; species Rotaria sp. Silwood1. The sequence continues at coordinate 2,632,017 of CAJNOP010000016.1, read as the reverse complement.
GGATAAACAATGAGCAATACCACTTCGAGTTTTGGCAACATCCGGATGTAAATATGGTAATGATTGTTTTTGTATTGTCAAAGCCATTTGAAAATATTTCTCAGCATCTTTTATTTTCTTTTGAGCAAAATATGCATAACCAATTCCCAAATATGATTTAGCAATATCCGGATGAATATCCGGTAAACTGTTACACAATGTTTCACTTCCTAGTGTAAAATAATCTAATGTTTGATCATTCTGTTGTGCAACAGCTAAATTAATAAAGCCAAGACCAATATTAACTCGAGCTCGAATAATTTTATCTGTTGCATCAGTACCTATTTTCATTAAAATAGTACGTCCTTTTGCAATATTATCATTTGATGATAATAGATTTACATAAGCACGTAATAAATTAGCATCATTTGAATTTTCAGGTAAATGTTGAAGATATTGGTTTGCACGTTCACATTGACTTTGACGTATAGCTAATTCAGCTAAATCTTCATAATGATTATTAGTTTGTAACCATTTTTCTGCTTGATAATACAAACCTTTATACATAAGAATTCGACCTAATGCATAATGAACATCATTTAATTCTATTAATTTTTTTCGATAATATTCATATAAAGTTTCAATAGATTGTTGTCTATTAAGTGTTGAACCTAAGTTTACACCAATTAACCAATATGATTCTTTATTATCAACTTGATTTTCAACATATTCTATTTTTAAAATACGATGTCGAGAACCAAACCAAAATAAAACTGTATCATCTTGAATTCCAGTATAAGGAACAGTGTGATGATTACTTTTATTAGCATTTATTTCAAATATAACTTTATGTTTGTTTTGTTCAGTTTTCTTATCTTGTATAGACGACAATGCTTTACCCCTAGTTGTATATGCCAAAAGAAATTCCGTAAAAATAATACTTTCCCCAATACGATGTTTCATTGCATCGAGTTCATCCTTAGTTAACCATGTACCATAACTAGCAATAATATTTGTTGTTTTCTCAATATAATGTTTATAGTCATTAGTTAATTGTCGATAAAATAATCTTATAAACCAACGAAGTGTCCATAACTGAATGAAATCAGTTGAATTTAAATTAACAAAAACTAAATCTTGTTTATACCATTCTTTGATAGGTATATTTGGTTTAAAAGATTTTTGTTGTTCATCTGCTAGTTCTTCATTATTATTTTCTACATGTGTTCGACAATAGTTCTTAAAATCTTCAATACCATCATCCTGATTTGAATTTTGAAGTAAGATATCAAGTGCAAGTTGATCATATAAATTATTATCATCTAAAAAACGTTCTGGTTCTTCTGTTGCAGGTTCTTCTTGCATTTCTTCTTGTTCTTGTTGATCATCAGTTGGTTGCTGTTGCTGTCTTTGTTTCGTAGCTTTTTGTACAGAATGTTGCATATGTTTAAGTATTTTGCCAAAGTCAGAATCAACACATCGAACTTTATCACAATGTTGTGCCCATTGATTATGTTTAGCAACATCAAAACAATAAACATAAATATCTTTAACTTGATGTAATGGTTGAAAACGATCATGTACAAGCATTTGCCCATATTTACCCGAAACAAGAAGCAATATACAAGGTTGTTCAGTGTCCGCAGATTCAACCAATTCAAGACAAGCTATACTATCTGTAAATATAAATACTTGTTCGAAAAGCGAACGAAATATTTCTTGTATATTTGGATCTTGACCAGCACTATCATCAAGCCAAACAAGTGAAAGACCACTTTTTATTGGTTGTTTATATCCAGCACTTTTATGTGTCGTTGCAGACGCCGCCATAGCGATGTGTTCTTTTTTTTACTTTTTTTCCAACATAAAATAAAATGAAACGTCGACTTGCTTTTTTCCTATGCTTTCTTTATCTTCACGATTTTGCATCTACGGTAATCTTGTTTCGAATTTTTCTTTTTTTTCTTTCCTTTCTTTTTTTCATTCTTTCTTTCTTTTTCTTCCTTTCCTCAATGACCATGAAAGACTTGTTGTCACCAGTGCATTTTGCAAATATAAGCAAGAAAAAATGTTACTTTCCAGTAAAAATGTTGTTCTATACTGTAAATGTTTGTGAAAGGTGTAAGAAATAATAGAATTTTATTAAAATTTACTTCCTTCAATATAGAAAAAGAAAAACGATCAAGTAAATGAAATTAAAAACATGTTTTTTCTTATGATACTAATATCAAAACATTAAAACTGATTGATACTTAAAATAAATGTTGTTTATATATTTTTTTTGTATGATTAGTTGATAAATATAATTTACACTGTAATTATATTTCGATTATTGAATTTATTTTCAAATAAATTAATTGATTATTATCGATGAAACTTTATATTTGAAATGAAATCATTTTTTTATTCAAATATATAGAACTCATCGAGTTCATTATTATAGAATAAAATATTCCTTCTTATAAGTAATCGACGATTGGATCAGCTTAACTAGTTTCTAATTTTCAAGTATAAGTTGAGTTTTGTTACAATTGAGTCATGGAATTTTTTTTACTTTTAGGACAATTGCTAACATAGATCAACGCTATAGTACAGAATAAATTATGATTATATGTTATACATTAGTTTCAAGCAAAGCAAAGTCAAATATTACTTAAATCCTATTTAGATGGTTCAAGAATAACATTTGATAATACATACTGCTTATTAATTTGTTCATTACCGCTCAGATCGTTCATCGAAAAAGATTGAAATACTATTCAAAAAAGCAAAAGCGGAAAAATGTAGTAGAATTTTTCAGAACATATTATTTATTAAAAATTCGGTATGACATAGTTATTTTTGGTAAAAGACGTATATGTCAGCGTCCAAACTGAGATTACGTCCAATCTCAGATTGGCCTAGGCGAATGTCGGATCCGAGATTGGACGCGTCCAATCTTGGATTGACGCAATTCTGTTCATTAAAATATCAATTACCCTGTAGACAGACCTTGGATTCGAACTATTTTTTTTGAGTTATGTTTACACCATGCCAGTTTGTTTGGCACAATTGTTATTTGACAAATTTGAATAAAATTTTAGGAGTTATGAATAAATTTCTAGAGAACAAGAACTTTTGTGAAAAACTTTTATTACATTTTTGAGTCTAAATTTAGCTTCTTCCTAAATGCTTGTAATACTTAAAACGGCATTGTGTGAACATAATTTCAAAAAATAGTTCGAATCCAAGGTCTGTCTAAAAGGTAATTGATATTTTAATGAACAGAATTGCGTCAATCCAAGATTGGACGCGTCCAATCTCGGATCCGACATTCGCCTAGGCCAATCTGAGATTGGACGTAATCTCAGTTTGGACGCTGACATATATCTTTTCGTGGGCTTCTGAGTCAACATGTTTAAAAGGTAACAGGACAACATACGAAAAGTGCGACAAAGAACATTCTCCATTCTATATAAGCCATGCATTGTAAGAAGCACAATAACTAATATACGGCAAGGTAACGAAGACAAGCAACAGAATTTTTATTTTTTGCTTCCAACCAAAAAATGTTTTTAACCATTGCTCTTATATCTATTGTTGTATGTCTTATTGCTGTCTATGTATGGACAACTAACAATTGTTATGATTATTTCAAACGTCTCGACATATCAGGGCCACCACATCATTTCTTTTTTGGTCATTATAAGATGTTATGGTCTACAAAATCAGTTTCAAAACAATTACAAGAATGGACTCGTCAATATGGTTCTATTTATGGATTATTCGTGGGTACAACACCGATGTATGTTGTTTCGGATGTTGATTTTCTTCAAGAAGTTTATATAAAACAATTCTCATCATTTCATTCACGTATTATAGCAAGAGTTTTACGTATACAAAGCTCGGGAAGAGTTAATCTGTTTCGAGCTATTGGAGCAAGTTGGCGTCGTCAACGACATGTTATTAATCCAACATTTTCATCTGCTAAACTTAAATTAATGTCTCCACTAGTAAATGGATGTATCGAAGCTATGTTAAACAAGGTATCACAAATAACACATAATGAACATACAGAAATCAACATTTATGAGTTGTACAAACGATTGACTATGGATGTTATTTGTAAGTAGATCAATCTAAATGAGATGTTATTATTGTATTTTTATCTATGTATTTTTAGGTCGATGTGCATTTGGTATTGATACTGATATGCAAAATGATATAGATAATCCATATTTACAAAAATCTGCTGCATTTTTTAAGATAGATATTGATGAATTACTAATTGTCCGATTGAGCAACTTAGTGCCTATTCTAGCACTGCCTCTATATTATGTTTTCTCTGGTATGGCAAATATCCGTAACAAGCTAATGAAATTAATGCCATTTTTGAGTAATTATCTTGAAGAATTGCCAGGTTCATGGTTGATGAATCGTGTTCAAGATGTAGTGGACCTTCGAAAGAAATCTTCATCTAATTTGAAAAAGCGTGTAGATTTATTACAACTTATGATGGATGCTACGACTAGTGAGAATGTTATAGTAAGTTGAATAAATGAAAACCTTCGATAGATTAGAAATCTTCCTTTAATTGTTCACTTTCTTAAAATTTTCGTTAATTGATTGATTTTTTTAAACATACTTCGACAAATGTTCGTATCTAAGTTCAGTATTAGAAAAAATCTGAGGTCTGACTTGAAAATTTAATAAAGAATAATTCATAAAAAAGAAGAATTAACGACAAGTTTTCTTATACATATAAATGTTCCCTGAACGTTTCATGTTCTTCAGAAGTGTTCTCTATGAAGAATTATTTTGTAAACTATCTTTACCATTGAAAGAGTGTGGGCGTAGATACGTGAAGAGGTAAATGACATATTTTCTCTTTAGTACAGATTAGAAATTTTTCGACATTTAGTCTTTCAATATTGTTTTCTTCGACTTCATAAGTTTGGACGTTTTTTTATGTTTTTCCTATTCGATATTTTGGCTCATCGACATTTTGATTTCTGATGTATTGCTATCTAACTAAACAAATGATATGTGAAAAGCGAAATCCGTTATATTTTGTGAATAGATATGTATACAGAGAGAACATCTCTAGTGTAAATTCAAACTTACTGGTCAGTATACTATCGGATGGATAATCCGAGACAAATAGCCCTTAGTGACTTTTTCGGGGTCATTCCATGACGATATGTAAAAGAGTTAAATAGGTTCAGCTACTAGTCATGTATTAACTAAAAAACGGACTCAAATTGAAAACGATCATTACAAGTACCAAAAAATATGATGCTTGTAAATAAATTAAAAGAAACTTTTAGTCTTTTAATTTGCCTAGTGCTTGTTAAGACGCTAAATTACATAGTGAGTAAAATAGTAGTATATTTGAAATTGTTAATTGTAAATAACTATTATAAAACCACATCTTGTTCATTATTTTAGGATGATGTTGATAATCATTCAATGTCAAAAGTATTACGATCCAATGAACTAATACCGAATATTTTTCTGTTCATGGTAGCTGGTTATGAAACAACATCAACAGCACTTGCTTATTCGACATATGTACTAGCTACTAGACCAGAAATTCAAGATAAACTTATTGAAGAAATTAATGACAATAATTGGGATAATAATAATGTAGAAGAGAACTACGAGAAAGCTAATAATCTTTCCTATCTAGACTTTTTTGTACGTGAAGTTCTCCGAATGTATCCTATTACTGTTAAAGCAATGACACGTGAATGCAATACAACTACAACTATTTGTGGTCATAAGATCGAGAAAGGTTTGCATGCTAAAAAACACAAAATCATAGAATTCTAATTACAGTGTCTTTTGACTGATCTTTCGTTTTAGGTACTATTATTCAACCAGATGTATTGTCTATTCATTACAATCTAGCTTTGTGGGGTCCTGAAGATCCAAATCTTTTTATACCAGAAAGACATGCAGTAAAACGTCATCCTGTTGCATGGATGCCATTTGGTGTTGGTCCAAGAAATTGCATTGGTATGAGATTTGCACTAATGGAATTGAAAATGTGCTTAATTCAATTACTTCGACAATATCGAATATTACCTGGTGATAAGATTGAAGAAGGTTTCAAACGCCAAGAAAGAATTGTTATTCAACCTGATGCTATTTTTGTAAAAATAGAAAAACGCTTACCTTCACTATAGTCTATTATCATGAAAAATTGTATTTAAGACATAGAAATGAAGTTGTTTGCGCTGATTATTGTAATGAATATATAAATTCACTAAACTAAACTTTTAGCCTTTATATGTGTAAATGTGAAACTTGTTTTATCGGTCATTATTAGTAGTGTTGTATGAATTTATTCTATGTACACCAGGTTTTGTTATAATTATGAGAAATTCCAATTTGCCATTGTCTTATGCTAAACCATGAATGAATGAGACAAAAAATATTAATTGGGTTTGCAATTAGATGTATTCCTATTCGAATAAGTTTATCAATAGGTCATTGATTTCCAAAACTAATGCAGTATAAAATAAAAGGTGCATAGTGAAAAATTTCAAGTAAAAAAAATAGCTGGTAATCACAAATAAGACAGCTGATTGCAATTAGACGAAACTTACTAAATGGCAAAAAAAATTATACAAGTCATGTTTTACTTGTTGTGTTTTTGGATAAAAAAGCATATATCAGCAATAAACTGTGCTTAAAAAAATATTTACGAAGCATTGAATTTTAATCGAATATTCAAGATACAATAAATGCCATTCCACTGTGAAAGATCCTCTATATTAGAAGACTTTCTCTTAATAGAAGAGCCCCATGGAAGGAACGATGTGCCAGATGTAATAGAAGATTTGCTTTCATGAATAAACTTCTAGCAAAATCGATACTTTAATGAGTACATTTTCATCAAAATAGAAGATCCGTAGTCTTCCATTGTTAGGAAGGATTTGATGTCAAAAGACAATAATTCTAACTATATGACAGCTTTCCTCTTATATTGAACTTGATTATCGAAATGGACTATTACAGCTATTTCTATGTCTTTTTGATACATAAGGCTTCAATTAACCTTGAACAATATTATTTGAAGACAACTATATTTAATATATTCATTATGACAGAGATACCATTCTCTTCAATATGATTACTTTCTACTAACGAATAATAAAAAAAGTGCACTTATTTATAATACTATTCTTGTTATTTTATTTCGATTGTTATACATAAATTTAATCCGTTATATGGTGTTTTGTTCTATTAGAAACACGCACTGTATAAAAAAACAATGATTCTCATGCGTACAAAAAAAGCTGTTAGCGTAGTCTCTGCAGGATTGAAATGTGAAACACAATATAACTACTGTCGTTAATCACCAAGAAATTATTTTATACTGTCTTGTTTGAAACACATTTGTTCACTCTGTCTTTTACTTAGTTCTCCAGAAATGTAATAAGGAAGTAGTTAATATATTAAAACGAATTGTTATTGATATGCAGTCTTTGATTGTATATTAACAACGTCTACCATGGTCTGTGGGAGTGTAAATTTCTACCCTATATATTTCAACACTCCTCTTAGAGCATATTTTACAAAACTATTACAAAGAAAAAAGTAAAATGCATATATAATTTTGATTTACTATGCTGATAGTTTTAAGTATCATTTCAGAAAAAGAATATGCTTAAAATTATTGTAGATTAAAACATGCTTTCAGTCATTCGAGAAAAATACTAATGATCAACTGATGTCTAAACTATTGTATTCAGATAAAGTAAAAATAAAATAGTATCGATTTTTTTCATTATTATATTGATTATGAAACAATATTGATTGTACTAGCTTGTTGTTTTACATTGTAGCAATTAAACTTGAAATACAAGAGAAACTTGTTGAGAAGATCAATCAAAGACTATGAAATAAAAGTGATCGAGATGAAACCTATGATATAACCACTAATTTTTCTTATTTGGACATGCTGTTGTATTCGCAGTCTGTGGAATGTATTCTATTATCAGTTGTCCGATGGCACGTCAACTATTTGTAGTCTTATCATTGAAGAAGTCGTGTTGTTTAAAAGAGGATGTATGCATTTGTAGTTGCCATTCTATGGATCAATTTTTATAGAAATAGTATGATTCAACTGCTGTGTTTATAGAGTATAAAAATTCTGATTTATAGAATTTTGAAGACCTAAATCTTTTTTATATTAAAACAATATACAAGTAAACGTCATCCTGTTGCTTAAATACAATTTGATATAAATTTAGAAAATTATGCTTGAATGAAATTTACTTTCAAGAAATTTAAAATGTACTTAATTCAATCACTTCAGTAGCGATCGAATATTATTTAAAAAAACTACAGAAGATTTCAAATAAGGAAAAAAATATATTCTATTCAGTATGATGGTATGGGATGTATGCTTTTCGCCGAAAAATACTTCCTCGAAAGTGTTTTTTGATCACAGAGGACGCTGCAAAAGTGAGAGTGAAGACAAAATGAGCTGAAATTTTCATGCTTAACAAGTCTGTATAAGAAGTAAAGGACTCGTAATAGTCTAAAGTATCCCGCGAGTCTTTCGATGAAATGCTTTTCAGTGAAGATCATTACATTCAAAAATACATTTTTTTCGTTTATAATTTTTTTATCCTTTTCTATTGATTACATAAGTTGTTTTTTTTTCTTCGATATACACTATTATAATAATAAAAAAAACGATGTAATAACATGCATATAGGTCACTGTGACATGAGTCTCCTGCATAGATTCACAATAAAACTTCGAAAGATGAATTTCTCTGTTTATCTATTATTATACTTTATATTTGCGATTTAAAATTTATATGTCATAATATAGTTATGATAACTTTTCATTAAATTTGATTATTAATTAAAAAAAATCGAGATAGACATTTTTGACAAAAATGAATTTCGTTTTTTTTTATCGATATTCATTTATTGATTTCACTATTATGACATAAGCATAAATTCGATTGAAATTATCCTGTCTTAAAAATAATTATTTCATCTAAATGACGACTATTTTAATTCAACAACATATTAAAAACGATAAAATATTACTTTCTCAGCTTACAACTATTCTGATAAAGTTAATTAAACTATTGATAGCACACTAATATTGTATATAATTAGCTAAAATACTTATTTTTATATGTATTATACTGTCTTCGATTGAATATTAGTATTTGAGAATTTCAGCAATTGATTTTAAACAATATCTAACAAAAATGCATTTTGAATTGAAGATCAACTTCTTGATTATTCAATTGAATAGTTGAACTTAATTTTTATTTTATCAATTAAAAGTAATTTTGTCATTAACATATCATTGTGAAAAGATGCTTGTTTGCCTTTGCTTTTTCACTTTTATTATTCGTTATTTCGTTCAATTAGAAACTATCTCAGATAAACATTTTATTGAAATAAATATTAAGAAATTTTTTCTATCATTATATGTAAATATTTTTATGCTTTAACGAAACATCAAAGTTTCAGATGAAATCGCTGTTTACGTCCTTGATAAAAACCATCTAGGAAAAAGAAATATTTGATTTATAACCCTAAACACAAGATAATTATTTGCAATAATTGCTTTTAATGCATTACGCTTTGAAAAATATTTTTTTATGCGTGAACTTTAGATGAGTACTTTTGCATTCTATATTTTATCTGTCTTTATATAATAAACAAGATGATCATATCAAAACTCATTAACAACCGTTGTTTATTCTGTATATTATACTAATAGGCACTTTGCATGTAATACATGTAATGAGTCACGTGCTAGGCACCAATACATTTTTCATTTCTAACATTGGCATTACGAAAACATATTTTCGTTTTATGTCTCTTTGGATTAGACTCAGTATGTTGCACATGTGTTATCTGTAACATTATGATTTTAATGCTGACAAGATAAACGTGTACTTTGTTTTTTTTTTGCACATGACCTCTATACAGGTTGTCCTTCGATTTTTGCTTTTCTTATCAGCAAGTGTTCTCGAGTGTACTGTCAATACTTCACCAATTATTATGTCAAACGTGATAGAATTTCAAGGTTATTACATCGTTTCGTTTTTAATCATCACGCGAATTTTTGATTAATAGTATAAATCTCAAAATTGATACAACCACACACTTGTCAGTATGGTTCAATTTATGAATTATCCTGAAAGTATAACACTAGCATATGTTTTATCTGATATTGACTTTCTTCAAAAAGTTTAAATTACATGAATTTTTTCATTTCATTCATGTTCGAATCTATCTCTTTTCGTGAACAAAATTATTATAAAAAAAATATATAATTAGAACAAATTGAAAAAAATAACGTTATCAAAAACAAATATTTAACGCACTATTTTCATCTACAAGAAAAGAATAAATACCACCTATTTTGACATATGTATTATAGCAATGTAATATAATAGAAATGATCTATAACTAGATGAATCTTATAATAAACTGTTGTAGATTATTTTATTTGTTTATGTTTACCTTAATGTCCATTAAATATTGATACTGATCATATAAATAATTCATATTAATGAAATTCAACTTAATTTTTTTTTTAGGTGATTATAAGAAAGTACCTCATGTTTAATTGATTAGTATTTGTTGAAAATCCACTTGAATATTTACTATTTGATTTGATAATAAGCCCTCTCAGAATGTTAACACAGCTTAATCAAAAATTGTATGATTATATTCAACTATTCTCTGCAACAAAAAATTATTTGATGAAATTCTAGTTCCTATTAATTGTCATGCATAATTTACGTTAACTTACACAAAATGTGTCGATTAATCACAACTCATGTTCTATGAAATAGACTCGTAACTAATTAACGTGCGATTGCTATGTTTATGCATTCTAATTAAATTTATTCTTTTAAGATCTGACTGCTGAACGAGTTCATGTGAAAAGCATTATATTCAAGATGAAGTTGTGAACAATATATTTCTTATGAAATAATATCAACAGCACTGGCTTATTGTATGGATATTATAGCAGTAAAATCAAACATTCAAGATAAACTTATTGAAGAAATTCATCAAACTAAATGATTGAATAACGATGATGATGATAGGTATGAAGTATTAGCTACAAGTCTTGCTTATCTTGATTTATTTGTACGTTAAGGTCATTGAATGTATCCTATCACCAGCAAAACACACCCCTAATAAAAAACGTAATTGAGCTATAAATATATGTTTACATTGTCAAAACAAGTTTTTTGAGCAGAAAAGATATCATTAATCTATTGATGTTTTTTTTTGTCTAAGATAGTATTATTCAATCTTATATATTTAATTTATTTACAATTCAGATTTATCAGGTTTTGAAGATTCAAACCTTTTTATATTAGACAGAGATGAAGTAAAAAACTTTATTCTGTTTTTTTTTAGAGACATGAGATTTTCTCTAATGAAATTGATAATATGATAAATCCAAATTGACTTGTTATTCAGGCTGATGCTTTTTCTTTTTATTAAACTTGAAAAACGATCAATCTGAAATAAATTTTATTTTTTGCAGTGAATTGCTTTATATGAAGTATGAAGAATAATATATTCATTTGATTAACTGTGATCAACATTTGCTTTTTTTTCGGCAATGTGCAAATGAATAATTTAAATACCTTGATATGATAAGAAGAGGCTCAAATGTGATAGTAGAATATAGAACAAACGTAAACTCAGATTTATTTTACATTGTTTAATGATTCGCTTCGATTACTGCGGTAATAGTAAACTAGTTTCGTTGTTATTTTTTTTATAGTATCATAAATGTCAACATGGTGAAAAAACATCGTTGGAGCACATTGTTTCTTTTTTCTTTCTTATTAACAAAAAGTTACTTTTTTTTCTATTGATCAATTTTAAGAAAATTATATGAAATAAATTTCAGTTAGAGATATTGATTTTGCTAATCTGCTCGAATTTCTAGAAAATTTTGTTCTGTTGCAAAAAAGAAAAATATTTGACATTTTTGTTTGTTCATCTTTGGTGTGTACAATAGCAATACATTGGAATGTTTGTTATTCGTATTTGAAAAAAAAATCATGACATAATACACGTGCACAAACCATGTGTATTCATTTGGTGTATGATCGTATTTCAATTTTATCAATGAATCATAAACATTCAGCATCTTGTACTAGAACGTACTGACATTTCGTATAGAGCAATATTTTTACTAGGCAATAGAGTGCATCGCTTATTCTATATAAGATAAACATTATTTCAAATGAAATTATTTTTTTTATGTATAGATAAAAAGAAATTTGCGAACATACATTTACCTTTTATTCATCACAAGATGATACTTACCATTTGTCTGTTTACTTGTACTGTCTGTCTCATCATTGCATATCTATGGATCGTTAGCCATTCTTATGGTTATTTCAAACGTCAAGGTATTCCAGGACCACCATATCGTTTCTTCTTTGGTCATTATAAGGATCTTTGGTCAGCAAAATCAGTTTCAAAACAATTACAAGAATGGACTCGTCAATATGGTTCTATTTATGGATTATTTGCAGGTACAACACCGATGTATGTTGTTTCGGATGTTGATTTTCTTGAAAAAGTTTATATAAAACAATTTTCATCATTTCATTCACGTCGTCTTCCAATTATATTACGTCTTCAGACGGGTAATAAAATTCATTTATTTGGAGCAACTGGACTAAGATGGCGCCGTCAACGACATATAATTAGTCCAACATTTTCAGGTGCAAAACTTAAACTTATGGTGCCCTTAGTGAATCAATGTATCGAAGCAATGCTTAATAAATTATCTGATATAATTGATGATAAAAATACAGAAATTAATATTTATAATTTATATAAACGAATGACAATGGATGTTATATGTAAGTAGATCAATCTTACACATATGTATATTCTGCATACGTTAACATTCTATTATGTTTAGGTCGTTGTGCATTTGGTATTGATACTGATATGCAGAATGATGTGAGTAATATATATCTACGAAAATCAGCTGGAACATTTGAACTGGATGTTGAGAAATTAACTATTGTTAAATTAACTAATTTATTGCCATTTTTTGTAACACCTTTTCGCTATTTTTATCTTGGTCAAATTGCTGTTCGTAGAGCTTTAATAAGATTAATTCCATCATTAAGTAATTACATTGAAGAAACACCTGGTTCGTGGTTAACAAACCGTGTTAAAGAAGTTGTTAATTTTCGAAATGAATCATTAACAACAAGTCCAAGAAAACGTGTAGATTTGTTACAACTTATGATCGATGCTTCAACTCTTAATGACGTTAAAGTAAGATTATTAATTTATATCTAACAATTATTACTAAACAATAAAAATATGCTTCGCATGTTATAATTGAGTATTAAACATAGTGAAGTTCACATCATTCGTTGTCATTGCACTGCTATAAAAAAAAAATTATATTTTCATATATTGAAATCTACTGTATTAATATAGGACCATGATGATGAACAATGCATGTCAAAAACATTACATTCAGATGAAGTTGTGAGCAATGTATTTCTTTTTATGATTGCTGGATATGAAACAACATCAACAGCACTTGCTTATTGCACGTATATTTTAGCAACAAAACCGAATATTCAAGATAGACTTATTGAAGAAATTAATGAAATTAAATGGCATAAGTATGATGATGAAAATGCTTATGAAATAGCTACGAATCTTGTTTATCTTGATCTATTTACACGTGAAGTTCTTCGAATGTATCCTATTACAAGCAAAGGACAAATAAGAAAATGTAATCAAACTACAAATATATGTGGTTATATTATCGCAAAAGGTTTGTCTAAGAAGAAAAATTATTAATAATCTATTGATGTTTTTTTTCTTGTGTTTCTTTAGATAGTATTATTCAACCTGATATATTTAGTATTCATTACAATCCAGATTTATGGGGTCCTGAAGATCCAAATCTTTTTATACCAGAAAGACATGCAGTAAAACGTCATCCTGTTGCTTGGATGCCATTTGGTGTTGGTCCAAGAAATTGTGTTGGTATGAGATTTGCACTAATGGAATTGAAAATGTGCATAATTCAATTACTTCGACAATATCGAATATTACCTGGTGATAAAATTGAAGAAGGTTTCAAACGACAAGAAAAACTTGTTATTCAACCTGATGCTATTTTTGTTAAACTTGAAAAACATTCTATTTGAGAAACAGTTCTATGTAGTTTAGGAAAAAAGAATGAAAAGGCTTAAAAAAATTATCGCTTTATCATATGTATTATTTTCTATATAATAATCGTTTTTTTCTTATAATTAATAATAAATAATATATATACTTTTATTTCTAAGAAATAACAAAAAATCAGTTAAATATATTTCAAGGAAATATTTACTGAATATCAAACAACAATACAGATAATTACTTATCTACTGATATTATAAAAGATTCATGCAATATATGACTTCGTAAAAAAAAAAGAAATTAGATCATAGAAATATTTCGAGAAAATATTTGTTTTAAAATAATATTGTTCGATACATACATATATGTATATGTATACTATATTCTTTTGAACAATTTTTTCACTAGTGCATGCTGGCCTAGAAATTTTCTTTTACGACTTATATCGTTTTACATTATACAGTATTTTATTTCATTGCTTTTTCTGTGAAATAAAAAAGACTCATATGTACCTATTCAATTCTCATATAATTATAATGGAAGAAAAATTATATAAGAGGTAGTATTTAGAATGCTATATTTAATCTTATTCATTATTTCTATATTTGTTGTTATTAATTAAATAGTATCATCATGTATATCAATAATTGGAGTATTTAAAAGTATGTAAAAGAAACAAGACTTTAAAACTATTTATTATTATATAAGACATTTATGCAATTAGAGTTCTATTGATTGATTATTTGTTGTAGACCTTTGAAAATTTCAACATATTTGAAATTTTACTATAGACAAATGATTGATGTTAAAATTGTGCTGAATAGTAACTTAGTTCTATTTTTAATTATGTGATTATTATTTTAGCAAAGTCTATTTTTATGGAATTATCAATCATTAATACAAAACATCGTTTTTGTTAGAACTTATATTTGACATGATATTTTATAACAGAAAAATCTCAATTCCAATTTGAATAGGTAATATTCATATTATGCAATAAAATAATTCTTTATTTGTTTGAACAATAAGACAGAGATTTATTGTCAAACATCTTACATCTTCATAATATTCTTTTCAATGTATTTTCTTTTGACAGAAGTTGTATGAGAAATGACATTGAGGATTATTATTCAATAGAAGTATAATCTTTCATTTGTAGATTCATAAGAATTAAGTTTGCGTTTTCTTTTAACTTTCACTATGTGACACTAAAAATTACTTGTTATTTTCCTTAGGGAATATCTCGTCTTTAAATAAAATCTACTTTGAGATAAACATATGACATAAGTATAATGACTACATATCATTGTTACAGTTTTGCAATGTACCAAATGGTATCCTTGTCCCAGCTGTTTCTCACTAACGTTATTGAACATAACACAAATTAGTTGAAGCGTAATCGAATTATTCGTACGATTCAAATCACAGGTTATTGATGTAAACTTTTCTTTTTGTTTGTGTGAGGTATATTCGACTACAAGATTATACAACTGTTTCTTTTGAATAAAATATATCTTGTTGAATATGTTATTCTTCGATACATAAGTATGTATATATATATATTCAAACACATTCTTTCTTCCATTCTCTATGGTGAACTTTTGACCAAGTTTCTTTTTCTCTCATCATTTTTTTTCTTCTTTCTCATTCTAACGTTTTTTTTTATATTATAGACAATGTCTTATACTAATACATATATATCAATTCAACTCAATTCTTTTGTACTTTCTCTTTTTTTTCTTTATAGATTTTTATATAAGAATAAAAAGCCGATTATTTTCATTTTTATTTGTCGCATATTCAATGCATAAAAAAATTTTTGTATTTTTTTTCATGTTATTTATTCTATTGAACAGTATGGCTGATGTTAAATTTATTACAACAGAAGTTTCAACATTATCAATGTTGACTATTGAACAATCATGTATTTATTGTCAAACAACAGCATGTCATTGTCCTTTAACACAATATATTTTAAATTGTTCATTCTATAAATTAAATTTACCATTTATAGCAAATTGTGCAGAAATGATAATATGGAAAATAGTTGATTTTTCATTACGTAATCTTAAAACATTGAATTCAAGCAATCTTTTATCATTACGTATGGAACGTTTATTATTAAAATCAAATTTAATAACATATATTCATGATAATACATTTGATTCAATAGGTGATATTCTTATTGAACTTGATTTAGAAATGAATCAAATATTAAATATATCAAAATGGTTAAATTCTAAATTAATTTATTTAAAAAAATTAAATTTAGCATTCAATCGTCTTGAAACATTTGATAATATTGATAATATTCAATTAACTAATTTACAAGAATTAAATTTATCACATAATCACATTAATATTTTTCCTAATAAAATTTATCAATGGACTTCTTTAATTAAACTTGATTTATCATTTAATAAATTATCGAGTATACCAAGATTTGCTCTTATGGATATGAATAATTTAACATGGTTATCATTAGCATCAAATAGAAATTTAACTTGTAAGTAGAAAACAATATACTTAAAAGATAAAATTCAAATATCTGTATTAAATAGTGTTGATTAAGAAAATAGATCATTTTATTTATCCTTTATTTGAAAATTTTTAAACTCCGGTAGAAATACTAGATTATGAAAGTTAATCATACGTGTACTTTCATTATTATATGTGAAGAGTTTAAGTTGAAGTTGAGTGTGAGATTGAAGAAAGTAACGAGATGAATTAATGGAGCACATTACTCTCGATGATTTTGTCTTGACCTATGGCAAATATTCGATCCCGTGGAATATGAACGTGACTAGAATACTTTATGACTGCGATTTGATGGATGAGTTTGATAAAGTAAACTCTTGAATTTTGCATTTATGAAAATAATAATTACACAAGAGCACATTTTCTATTCGTATTTGTACAGCTCTCATTACACTTATTAGTTTAACGTAATAGTTCTATTAGAGGAGTAATCTGCAATTTTGAAACTCGAGTAGTATACACTAAAGTCTTTCAAAAGAAATCGTTTTTTTAACACTTGTAACTGTATTACTATCGATAATTACAATCTAAAATTTACAACCAATCGGTTAAGACACATTAGGAATATCTTAGACCTATATTCACTAATGATTAGTATTGGAAGGAGATTCATCAACGAGTGAAAATTTTTTTTTTGCTATCAGCAACTAAAAGAAGTAAAATGATGTAAGTGTATAAAGTCAGAAGATGTTCACATTAACGCAAGCTCAGATCGATATAGGCAACGATTGATGATAGTTCAAAATAGTTTAATCAATCCATTTGATGTTCTTTTTCTACAGTTCGATATTACTGGATAGAAATAATAATCATAGATAGCTCTTATAAAATGTTCTACTTTTTATGAACTAATACACAGAACAATGTGAACGTAAATTAATTTTTGGAAATAATTGATTTTTATTGATTAGTAATAATCTATTGATAGAAAATACTAATACTAATGAAGGAACTGCTTCGACCGGTAATCTTCGTTTCAGCTCATATTTTGCTCATACGGATGAGTCAGAGTATAGATAAAAAATGCCAGATGATTTGATGCGACTAAGCCTTTCTTCTCAAGTTTTCGAAAAACTTTACTTTCACACTACAGTTCCCAAAATAGTCCACTTTTAGGAACATGATATCTTGAGAAGAAATCATCTATTTAGGCTGAGATTTCCAGGTATGATAAAAAGCATGCGAGCTATTGTGTGGAGAATTTCAGACCGAAGTTTCTTGTTGCAATTTTTCTTGTAATATTCTACAATAGGGTGGAAGGTCAGTAAAATGTTTATGACTCGAGAAGAAAGAGCCGATGGTACGAAGCCTTTCATAATTTTTATTTACATTGTGATTCTTATCTATGAGCAAAATATGAGCTCCAACGGAGATTATCAGTTGGATAAATTCTCGGGTAAAAGTTAGAATTTTAAAATTTAAAGTTTAGCACACGACCAAGAAAAGTTAATTCACTAGACTTTAGTCTGGACATTCTGTCCGACATTAAATAATATTTGAATAATTTGTGAGATTCAGTAGTGCTCGAAATGGGTCATATAAAGAACCGATCGTTCTGTTTTTCTAATATCTAAAATTGATTTCTACTGGTTGAGTTGCAGCTTTTGCCCTAATAGAAATACTAAACAAAATATATTTCAACTTCACTCAAAATTCACCGTACATTACACACATAATGATTGACTATTGCACTTCGCTTTTCAACAGGAAGACATTTGAAAAATATTTTATCAAAGTTTCATTTGCTTTTTGTAGCCAACACATGACAAAAAATGCAAATTCTTAGTCAAAAAGATATAATAAGAGATTTTTAATAGTACTATGTACTTATATTTTTGTGTGTGATGTATGATGAATTTCAGGGATAGGAAGTCCGAGCCATAATTCAAACTCAAAATTTGGTTACCGCTGAGTTCATAGGTGGTGGAGCCACGAGATTTGAGAAAGCGATAGCCTATCCAAGAGCCATGATTCGTACGTTAGAGTAGGTTCAAATATATTCCTCGTTCTTTCAGATAGACAGATTTGAGTAGTATATCACATTTTTTGTATTAACGCTAATATTTTTGCGGCATCCAGCAGCTAATAATGATATTGTCTCAATCAAGCCGACTTAGAAAATGTTTTTGAGGAAACATTGAACTTGTACAAGTAAATATTGAATCATATATGGTCAATGAATTGAAATGCAAATCCTTCATTAGAAGAGAAAAAGAACTGTATAACAAACCGAGTCCAGATTTACTAGAATCTGTCAAAATTTTCCCTCGTTTTCAGCGACTAGGGTTATATACTTATTAAACTTTTTCCGGATAAAGTAGATTAGAATATCTTCCTCCCAAGGTCCCATTTCGATGAATGTAAACGTGCAAATTGTTTCTGATCTTCACAAATGTTATACGTTTCAGTCAGTTATGTATATGATTAATTTCAAGCGTCACTTTGCTTTTCTAAGAACTAAATTACTAAATAATGACTATTATCGGTTGTTAAGAAATATAATGACTGTGCGTGTTTATGTAATAGCTTAAAAAACGGGATAAGCTAGAGAGTTGCGGTTTTCACCATTCAAAGAAGAAGACCGAGTAAAGTATCAAAATGTATCGAACTTTCATTGATAGTAGTTGGTCAATTAGGTGAATTCTTCAGGAAAGCTTCCAAAAAACTATATGCTGAAGCTATTGTATTTTCGAGTTAGACGCTTAATAGAAGTTCTCAATAGATAAAATTCTTCTCTTTTGATCTACACCAGGCCAATATTTCTAGTTTGTTTCATACGAGAGTTATAAGACTTTTCGTAAGACCCCCAATTTCATTCAATTGATCTGTAATTACCTAGGAAAGCAGCTAGATAGGAGTAGTTTACCATGCTAAGACGAATGGTGACATTTGTTTTGAGGTTCTAAATGATCTGACACTATTATCTCAATATTTCTGGAATTTCACAATTAGTCTTCGTGTAACGAAGAAGTCGACATTTCGAAAGTACTTGGATAACAGTGTTAGATCATTTAGAACCTATAAACAAACATTAAGAGTCGACTTAGCGTGGTGAATAACTTTTGCCTAGCTGCTCTTCCAGAAGTGATCACAGTTAAATTAGCTGAAGTTGGAGATCTCATGAAAAATATAACGTTGATCAATTGTTGACCGATCGAATTTCGATGTATTTGAATAATTTGGGACCCTGGTCTCTTCAATGATGAAAATCACAGCTATCTAGCTCTTTCTGTTCTCGAATTATTTCAAAAATATCTATGACTGTGATGTTCTTAGACAGACGATAATTATACTATTTTGTTAATTTGCTTATTAATTATAGGTGTGATTCAAGATTCTTTCAAGTATCTTAAATCATTGAAATATCTTGATTTATCAAATACAAATTTACTTGATCTTGATGCATGTATATTTATTCAATTAACTGGTTTAAAAACACTTTCAATACAATATGTTTTACTTAATTGTACATCTTGTTGGCTTTCTATAGCTAGAAAAACTTCATTACAAATATTTGGACAATGTTTCAATGAGAAAACAATCCAACATATTGATTCTCTTACTGATAGACAAATTCAGAGTGCCTGTTCAAGATCATCAATTGATTGTTCATTTGATTATTGTGAACCTGGTTCGATAAATCATCAAAAAAAATCTAATGAACTAGTTTCATTAACTAAAAATTCTCATATAACAAGAAAACGTACAATAGAAATTATGCTTAGTATAATATTTGGTATAATTGCAATTATTATTGTGATTACATTGATTATTTTCATATCTCGATGGAAACAAAATAAAAGATTATTTTGTTGCCGTTGTCCTCAAACAACAGTAGCTGAAGAAACACGTCGTCGTCGTCAACAAATAATCGATAAAAATCCAACTGTGATTGAGTCTGTTGTTACACATGGTGCCAATATGAATGTACCATCATATCCATATCAAAATTATGCATATGTCAATGATGAAGCTTCAAATAATAAACGAAAACTCTATAATCCTATGTTTGCTGATTCTCCGACATCAGATATTCGACATCAACAACAATCAGTTATGACATCGAATGACAGTATTTTTTATAATAGTCAATTGTATTCTGAAAATCTATAACCGAACAAAAAAAAAAAAGAATTGAATGAAAGAAAAAACGAAAGGGTGTGAATGAATAAATACGTCCGAACATCGAATATGTAATCTCATATGTGTACAAAAGAATGCAGTATGTTTTGTGTTAACGTAAATGGAGTATGTCTCGATGTATTTGAAAAAGTAACGAAGGAGAAAAAAACATAGTGAAGGACAAATAGTTAACATAGAGAAACATTTTATCATAGCAAACAATAATCAATACAAAGCAAAGGAAAGTGTAAGATAATTAAGTAAAATATCTTTCTTTTTTTTTCCTTATTAAGAAAATCTTCACTGTCAGAAAAGCTAGCTATGTTTAAGTGTTGAAATTACATTAAAAAAGTTGTTAGCGCAATCCTTGCAAGATTAAAATAAAGAACACGATGTGTACCGGATGTTCATAATCACAGACAGGTTGTTTTGTTGTATCTATGTCGAGACGCATTTCTTCAACATCCTTTTGATTAATCCTTCACCAATGCAATAAGTAAGTAATTCATATATGATAACGCGACGTTATTGATCTACGGCCTGTACTCATATATCAACAATGTCTGCGACGCACAGCAGAGGACCTGAGAGCATTGTTAAGGCGTCTAGCACGCTCTGTGACATTTCCATAGTTACGTCTGTCACAGGCTGTATAATGGTTTCTAACCAATGTTTGTCATAGTCGATGCGAAAGTGGATTCAAACTTTTACCAACTCTATGTTAACGCTCCTTTTAGATCGTATTTCGCAAAAGTTCGTATTTATATCTGTTTGTTGTCATATATTTACGTATATCGTTATTTCATTACCAATAAAAATTTTATTATTTACAATAGAATTATGGTGACTCGATATCATCTTAATACTGATCATTGGAGTAAAATGCGCATGAATGTGAGTGGTATCATATCTCATATGATTTGTTTTCGTCAAAATTTTCTAAATAAATAGATAATAAAAAATACTATCAATACTGAACAACGTGGACGTGTCGTTAGTTGGGAAAAACATAAAAAGAAAGCTGCACAACATGAACTCGAAGCAGCTATTCGTGGTACACGAAATTTACCAGAAAATAATATTGGACCAGTACATAGTTTTCAAGATATTCTTACGCTTGAACTTGATGAATATGTACCTGGTAGTGCATATTTTCGTCGACAAACAGAACAAAATGTAGAAAGTATTGATGACCAAAAGAAAAAGATGATACAATGTAAGTTTTTATTTTTGAATAAAATTAATATTAACATTTTGACTTTAACAATTTGTTAGTTACATATTCTTTTACCGAATCACTTACATTTTCAAAATTTATTTGATTTTGACTTTCTTGATTATGAGACTATAATACATTAATTATAGGAATATATTACATACTTTAACACCAAGTGTCTAAAGAATCTATGCTTTTAAAAATTATCAATCGATTTCTGTTTTGGTTGTAAAAAAATATATGAGTTGTTTCTTTGAGAACTAATTTAAATAATAAGATCTGAAGTAATACTAGAAAAAAGAATATCTTGAACTTGAATTAATTTTCCTCAATAGAATTCATTTTACAGAAGAATTTGTTAGTGCTAATATGTGTGGAACCAAATCGTACTTTCAATATTAACGAAAGTTTTTAGTGTGAATTCGATTCTTGCTCCAAAGATGTGATAACACATTCGATCTATTTCTCAAGCAGTCTTGACAATAATTGCATAATAATCAAGCCATCATTGGCTGCTACGTTTAGAGTACGACCCATCAGATCACTCGCAAGCTCAATCATCAGAAAAAGCTTTTAACTCGAACTCGACCCAGACCAGATATTGGGACTGATCGAGGAGTTTTATTGTAGAATTTCGTTTACATAAAAATACGAAATATAATTGATGTTATTTCATGAAAAACAAGACGATTTTAGTAAAATATCTCTAATTTTGTCATCTATTGTGTACTCTGAATAAGTATGAGAAAAAGTAGGATATGATAGGCTAGAATATCGGTCAAATTCTACGTAAATTACAGGACCTAATTTTTCTTCCATTGTATTGAATGTTTATTAATACTCGCGTTTCACAAATTCTTAAGATAATGTCTTTTCTTGTGTTCTCAAGTTAAACAAGTAAATTTTTTTCATCAAACACGTACTTAATGATGTACGTGACATATGATAAAACGACGTCGTAAATGACTTTGACACACTTATTAAAATTTCTTGTTGAGCTGTGAAATTAACTTCATAATGTTTCATTTCTTTTATAGATGGTCATCCATTAATGACTGGTTCACAATATACTCTTATGACATTACCAACAAATCCACAAAGTGATCAAACAAGAAGTCGTGTACCTGTTCTACAATGTCGTGGAAAAATTTAATTATTTATTTGCATAGAAAAATCGAATAGAAAAAAATTTAGAAAATAAAATCATTTGAATTTCATGATAAACACGAACAATAAATTCTATTAACGTAACTTATCTTTACATAAGATTTATTCTTAATTTAAACGAAAACTATTTTCAAATTTGTATTATATCGTGCCTTTGAATAAGATAATATAAATTTTAAAATCCAATTGAATTTCAAGAGAAACAAACGAACTTGTTTTTTTTTGACTATCATTCTACTCATGAGAGAATCTATCCAAGTGTTAATCAGCGATCGTAGTGATATTTTACTGACAAATAGAACACAATGAGACTAGAAAAAACTTGAAAAAATTTCTTTCTAGAGACGTTTCTTATGAAATTATGACTGTTGTATTGGATTCTCACTCTATGACAAAATATTCATAAAAAAATCGGACAGAAGAGTTTTTCATTTGAGTTTTTGTTCATAAATAGATCTCTTAGTTCTTAGAATAATCTTAAAGTTCCAGCGTAATCAAATAGTTTCTTCTCAACTAGAGCCCCTCCGATTCAAAATTTTCGAATCCATAACCAATTGGGTTCGGGAGTGACCTGATGGACACTATTCTCAAGATGTTGAATATTGAAGAAAAGTTTGCTGTATGACATTTTTTATATATTGAATATTTCGAAGAGGCATGCTTCGTTTGATTGAAAATTGCGGGATATACACTACTAATGAGAAAAATATTACTTCGACTGACTATTAACAGTCTTTTGTTAGTTTTAAAATCAGACGGTTTATTGTCAAACATGGTTAGATTTTTTATTCGAACTTTTGACTTAAAATCTTGCATGAACTTAGTATCTGAGTGTTTCCTTTGAAATTAATTCAAATAATGATAAATATCACAATCACTCTAGCTCAATATCTGATAAACGCATTTAATCATACATTGCATACCTTAAGAATAATTGCTTGTATCTGCAGACATCTATTGTTACTCTTTGTCTTTAAACCTTATGATTGATCAATCAGATTGTTCTTTTTTTAACGTTTAATATGTGCACTGTATGACGTGACATGCTAATTCGACATTAATTTGTGAATTCATTTACATTTTTCGATTACATTTACAATGGGAAATACTCATAGTGCTAGTGGTGGTAGTACACTGAAAAAACATATTGAAACAGCAACAAAAACTGGTGTACTTCAATATGATAATAAAAAACTTAAAGAAGTAGGAAAATATCAAATCGTAAATAATTTTTTATATGATTATTTATTTATTAGATAAATCCTGGTCTTTGTCTTCCTAATTTACGTACATTATCAGTCAATGATAATGAACTTCAAACAATTCCTATGGAAATTAGTTTAATGGTTAATTTAAAAAATTTAAGTCTTCGAAATAATCAAATCAGTAGGACTTTTCTTTCGAAACTTTATTTTTATCAACAGTAAAGTAACCAGAAAAATCTTGTAGAAGGAAGTTTAGATACGTGATCATGTATGTAGAAGCCTTCAGTAACGATTTCAAAGGGAACTGAGTCGTCTCTAATCCTCGTCTAGTTACGGCTCTACTCATCATCCGAATACAAATGTCATTCATATAAAATAGTTTCAAAATGGATTAGTTATATGTAATATTGAATTTCTTATACTAAATCAAACATATTAAGATTCTTGGATAAATTCTTATGCATGTTATCAACAAACAGATATTTTAAAAATTTTGAAAAACACAAGAACTGTAATATCTACCATATTTCCATTAGAATATTCAAGCAATACGCTAGGGACTTTTTAAAATCATCAATTGAATCTTGATGCTCTTCTAATTTATATTAACAAAAATTTATTGATATGAACTTTTGTTAATTTATTCATATTTTCATGGATTCTTCTAATATATTATCGATTAGATTGATCACTAATGAATTGTTCATCAATCTGTTTTTATTCGACCAGAACCTACATAACAGTAATCCTTCATACAGAAGGCTAAACATGATCCTAAAGTAAAAGAAGACAGTAGTTTTTCAAGATTGAAAAGTTCATATTCCTCTTATAATCTGATATCGATTATGTTACAATTTATATAATCAGTTCAAACTTATTCTTTATATACAAGTTCAATTAATATTCGTAAACTAGATTTAATTTTCGATATTCAAACTTTGACTTAAGTAACAACGAGTTTATTATTTGAAAATTTTCATTACTTTTTTCGTCAATTTCGGTTTACTTATATTGGAGTTGTCTTTTTTTTTTCTCGTATTAGCTCAATTACCTGATTGTTTTGGCCAATTGAAAAAACTTGAAAATATTCAATTAGGTCAAAATCAACTTCGTTCATTACCATCATCATTTGCTAACTTAAGTAGTTTAAGACAATTAATCATATCAAATAATCGTTTTACAACTATTCCTGAATCAATACTTAAATTACCTAATTTACAATTACTTGATCTATCGTCAAATCAAATAACACAAATACCAGATCAAATTCAAACACTGCAAGTTGATGAATTAAATCTTAATGATAATCGAGTAAGATTAATTTTTTTTTTTTCATAAATTTTATTCAATATTTATGCATTACTTTTAGATAATTAAAATCTCGAACAATATTCGTCTTTGTCCTCGTTTAAAAACATTACGTCTTGATAGAAATAATCTCGATTTGGATAGTATTCCAGTTAATTTATTAGCTGATTCAAATTTATCATTACTTTCATATGATGGAAATCGATTTGATGAAAAAGCTTTTCAAGGAAAAGAAGGATATGAACAAGTAATGATATTATCAACACAAAAAAAAAAATTTCTAAATTATTTTTATTTCTTTTTTTAGTATATGCAACGTTTTACGGCTAGTCGACGAAAGCTTGAATAGACACATATTTGTTTCTAAATGTCTTTTTATTTTTATTGTATACATAATTTTTATGACCGTCTAAATTAATATAAGACCACATATAGTGTCACATCCAATCATGAATATTTATTCTGCTTATGTGTGTGTTTTTTTCGTTTGTCTGTCTATAAGTATTCAAGAAAAGAATGTAATGAACTATTGCGTATTATCGATAATATGAATGTTTTTATGGGTAACACTTATTTTAAAAACTTCAATAAGACAAAAATACATGACAAGTTTACGAAAAAAAGGGTTTATTTATTTTTTGGGTCCTTTTAAGAAGACATTAAACTATCATTTCTAATGATTTCTCTTATTACTGGTTTCTTATTGATTTTTATTATATTTAACTAACTAGGGTACATATCAGGCTTAGGTTGACGATTGTGTATCTTTTCTTCACCTTTATACCCAATAATGCATAAAAGACGAGAAGAGCAGATGGCACCGATATTGACTCCATTACCGAGCTACGGAAAGAATGTAAAATCTACTTACAAGAATTGCAGAATGTTAAATGAATAATCAATTATTCAGTGAAAAATTTTTCTAAGAGGAACACGATTATTTTTGATTACCAGTGTAAAAATCTCACTCTTTAGACAGAAGTCCTAGTTTTCAGAAAATTCGATTAAAATCGATTAGAATTTATAAGTCAATTAAAAAAATAATTTGCTTCATCGCTTTTTCTTGACTATTTCGATTGTGTTCGATTTTTCACCGACAATCGATTTTAGTCTTCTTAATGGATTATAATCTTAATCAATAAAATTCCATTTCAGGGATCCCCAATTGGTTATCAACGATTATTGAGGTAGTAATTGGATTTAATCATTAATCGATCTTAATCTGTTCAATCGGTAGTCAAGGTCTCATGTAAAAAAATAGACGAATAATCAGATTAAAATCCATTAACATTAATCTGTTTATTAATGTAATTCTTTTATATAGATATTTACTTGTAATTAATCTTCGTCAAGATTAGATTTGTAAAAGAAATCAAATATATCTTCATGTAAAAAATGCCATTGTATTCTGTCAATTACAATTCACACTAGTTTAACTTTTAGTTGAAAAACAAACAATCGAAATTTGGTCAGTTGATATCAATTAACAGTTGTAACATATAACATGTATCAGAATAATTTTTTCATAGATCATAAACTTGTAACTCAAGTTCATCGAAGTGTATTGCACAATGAGAGATGTTTATTTAAATTGAAACATGAGAAAGTACAAAATTTTTCATGAAATCCATTCAACAACATGCGAAAAGAAAAGGAACATACAAAAAAAAACTAAATCAGAAGAATCATGAGAAAAGAAAAAGTGGATTTATGATTATGAAAAAGGTTACGTCTTAGACACATAGATTTCAGACAGAATAATTTTCTTGGTCAGCACTTGGGTTTCGCATGCTAAAAACCAAATAGGGAAAAATGAATAACAGGATTGTCTTAATCAGTGTGGATATTGATGAGTGAGTCTGCAATATGGAAATGGAAAAGATAGCATCACAGCTTTTTCTCTTTTGTCATTATCGTGATAAAAAAAATTATTTATATAAAAACTCATGATAAATAATTTACTTTTTTACTTGTGCTTCTAATTATTGGTAAACGCCTTAAGCGACAAAAACGAACTATTAATATTAAAACTTTTCCACTATATTATTTCATCAAAGATACCTGGAAGAGTTTGAAAAAAAAAAGAAAAGCCAAAAATACTTTTATTATTCTTATTGTCAAGCTAGTGTACTTTAGTATTGTAAGTGATCATTATTGACTAAATCTATAAGCAACTTATTTGAGATCAATAGGTACATAGACTTATCTTTCTAGTGTCATTGAATGACTATCGAAATTTAATTGTAGAAATGATTTCATTTATTCGTTCTACAGATAGCCTCATAGTTTATAAACAGTTTCAACATAAACTAAAAATTTCATAGATTTTTCTTAGAACCTTGACATAATTCCATATTCAATTGTGATCATTAACTTTTTCTGAGAGAAATGAAAGTATCTTACCTTTGAATAGTTTTGTTCGTTGCTTCAAAATCCACATCTATATATTTCATTTCAAGAATCGCTTCCAACTCATCCATGGTGTGACATTCGACGTAGTCGAACATGACCGATTGTTAGATATTGTTGATATCAAATGGAATATATTCTTGATCTTCCATATCTTCTTGTAATGATTCATAGGCTTGCTTGCATATTTCATCGAATAATCGACCACCAACGCCGTCTCTAAATTTCAAAGACTTGATATGATAAGCACCTCCATAATATCCGTTGTCGTCGATAAGATATGTGAGAAGAATATGGTATTGCTCTTTTGCCAAAGTGGTTTTGTTAAGATCAAAATGAGCACCAGGCGACATGATAAACTTGACAAAAAATCAACACAAAAAATGATAGTGAAATAAAAAAAACAATTATTTTTATATGTTGTACAATAATAGTCAATCAGCACAGCAAGCTGCAATAATCAATCAGAAAAATAGCGCTAACAATTTATTTTATTTAACATCAAGTGAAAAATTTCTTTCTTAATCTTAAAATGAATTTCTCAACAATTTAAGGGTTAAAAAAGTGTGTTTGAACGATTATCGAATGCCTTAGATATTCATAGATAGCACGACGTTTATATAAGGTCGTATCGAAGTTACACCGACCGACGAAGTTATTTTCATTCCACAAAGTAAAAAAAATCAATTACTTCATGATATGATAAACATTTTATATTTGTAAAGTTAATTTTTCATTTTAAAAACATACATATTATTTTCTAAATGCATAGAAAAAAACTATTAACAAAAGTGTATTTCTTTTTCTATACTTTATATGATCATCAATTAATGCTGATGACACTAATACCTGTAACTAAAAGAAAGAGATCTGTAAAATATTATACTGCGAGTTAAACAATACATTAATTTATATTAATACGAAAAATAATACATATAAATATCAGCTACATGCTCACCAGAGTCAGACTCACTCTATGTCAAACAAACATTTGACCTAACGGGATTTCTTAATACCACGTCTCAGTATTACATATATATTAGTCAAATATAAATTCTAGCAGCGAGGCGAATCTCAAAGAAGAAACATATCAGAAAAATTCCATAGTAGTAGTAAATAAAGCAGTAAGAGAATCTTCGAATATTAAAACGCTATTTTCGAGACTTTATAAGAGCCTCATTCTGAAGATTTATTCAAGTCATTTAAGGAGTCAGCTCTACCTTTTGCAGTGAATAGAATCTCTTGACCACACTAAAA
Source organism: Rotaria sp. Silwood1 (assembly GCA_905250075.1). Taxonomy (NCBI): domain Eukaryota; kingdom Metazoa; phylum Rotifera; class Eurotatoria; order Philodinida; family Philodinidae; genus Rotaria; species Rotaria sp. Silwood1. The sequence goes on along the minus strand of CAJNOP010000016.1, from coordinate 2,602,651 downwards.
ATCATATGTCGGCGTAAGAATTTTGTTCTCAAAGCTAGGTTTTTTGCTATGGTCTTGCCTTTGTTATTACTATAAGCAAGGAACTTCATTTATCTTCATTTTTAGTTGTGAATTAAATGAAAAATACATAACCAAGTTTACAACAAAAAATGCAAAACAGCTTCGAATAAATATATTAAGAGAGCCGTTCCACTTATTTGATTTTGCTGTGTAATTCAGAGTATAGTACTTGACAGATCTCTTTCTTTAGTTACAGGTATTAGTATCATCAGCATAAATTGATGATCATATAATGTGTAAAAAACAAATACATTTTTGTTAACAATTTTTTTTCTATGCATTCGAAAAAATAATATTTACGTTTTTAAAATGAAAAGTTGGCTATACCAATATAAAATGTTTATCATATCATCAAGTAGTTGCTAGTTTTTTTGAATTTTGTTGAATAAAACTTCGATAAATTTTTTGGTCTAAGTTATCATTTCGTCAACCGGTGTGACTTCGATACAACGTACATATATATTGTGATAATGATTTAGAATTAAAACAAGAGAAACCCAAATCACAATAGAGAGAATTTTTGTAATTGCATCCCAAAAGAAAATTTTTCTTATTGAATAAATTTATTTTTCATATAGATATGCACTCGACATGTTATGATGATGAAACCAGTAACAATAAAAGAATGTGTGTAAACAATTCATCGATGATTATTACATTCATTTTATAAAATGAAGAGAATCAGTGAGACTAAATATTTTAAGAAAAATATAATAGATATCGAATATTGATCAACTAAACCAATGTATAATCATTTCATTTTGTTACTATGGACGGCACACCAGCACTAGAAGGAACAGCAAAAACCTACCCTAAAAAATTTAGGGAAGCAATAAAAATTTTTTGCCTTCTCAAATTGATCATGCTTTCTTCGTATACTAGAATAAAACAACATAATGAGTCGTATTCGAAATGCTTTGGTATATTCCAATGGTTTAAGTTTTAGTTTTGTCACTAAAGTCATTTTCTTTTCTATCATACTCTTCAGACAGAATATTTATGATATGATAGCAACATATTTTGTCAAACTCAACATTGAATATGATTCTTTATTCAATTGATTTTGAAAAGAAAAAATAATAAAATGCTCTTAAAATTTGAATCCGTCTCAGATAAACATTGTCGAGACGATCTCAAAAGTATAAAAACTGATCTTGATCATGTCTATTCGAATAGATGAAAAATATTTGACTTAACATAATCAATTTTTTTTCCAAAGGGTTGACACATCACTTATACTATGTAGTACAAATCTCGTCATCTATGATCAAATAAATATCGAAACAAGTAAAAGAAATAATTGACGAATCACACAAAAAAATCTAGTCTAATAAAGCTCTGATAATCTTTTTGTATAAAAAACTGATTAAAATGAATTCGTTTATTATATATGTCATTTAAAAAACCTCTAGAAAACTTAATTGTATTATCACTTGCAGTTATTCTCTTGTTAATAATTAGACTTTATACGAAAAACTCCTGTTCAATCTTCAATGTCATCTAATGGTGAATGATAGAATAAATCTCTGTTTTAGTTGTGACTATGTTACTGTACTGTTAATACCATATGGACCATGGCTTGACAATGCAGTGTAAACTAGAAATAAAGTTATAGTATTGCGGTTATATCATGTAAAATCTTAGAATGAAACAAAAGTAAACAGTGATTAATTCTATAAAGGTAAAAGAAGACATTATCGAAGTACATCTATTCCTTTTTTGTTAAGCAAACAAAGGTTAAGAAGTACAATGTAAAAAATAAACTATTCAACAATATTCATTGTACAGTTCAAAATATGGAAATCATTTGTAAAACAAAACTTTAAAAATTTCTTTTTTTCTCGATGTAAAATTTCATCCAGATATTTTATTGTTTTTCATAGATCTCTGATAAGTCTATTCTATTTATGAAATATATAAATTCATTCAAAATGATTTAGTGAAAAGTCTTTTTATTCAACTGTTGCCTATTCAGTAAAATAGACTATTAAATCGATGTTTGCGAATAAAACATACTTTTCTGTTTGCAATATTTCAAATAAACAGCTTAAAAGAGCAAACATCTGAATGACAATGTTGGTTGCTATTAAAAAACTTCTGTTGAACTAATAATAAAACAAATGTTATGAATACCATTGACATTTTCTTATTTCAACATTTATCAAGTAACTTAATATATGTTCTGCATTTTGAAAGAGAAGACTGATTGCTTCTATTTTTCGACTTCAAAAAAGCTCATTTTAGTCTAATTCTTTCGAATATCTGTAAGTTATTAATGTAGGTGATTATTTGTTAATACTAGAGCTAGCAAGTATTAATGGGATCTTTATAGTTGACTTGTAGTGGCTCATCTGATGCCTTATTTCATTAAGATCAAATATATTATTCGATTATTCGGTATTAGATTATTTTGCTTAGAAAATAACTACATAAAAGTGTTCTAATATATAATATAGCATATTTGGTAAATAGAATATCATATGTATGTTTGAAAGTGGTTCGTTTTGTCGTTGATATGTTCACTGTTCAGAAATCTAAATGATGATATTGTAACTTATAATAATAATCATCGATCATTAAATCTTGAATAAACTGCGCATGAGTAATGGTGTAGAACTTGTCAATAAACATATTGTTATGCAGCTGGGTGATTTTCTTTGAAATATGTTCTATCAACAATAGACATCATCAACATGATCAATATACATTCATAAAAGTCATCTGATGTTTATATCAAAGGATGATATGAAAATTTCAACATTTTCATTTCGATAATTCTTGAAATTCTAATGGTAAGAAACATGGGCGATACACACACAACTTTTCCAGGGAAGCAGGGAAGTTTTGAATGAATCGATTTTGTCTTCTCTCCGCCCTTTTCAAAAGTGAATTATTCGACAGCAAAACCTTTGTGATTTGAATGTAATGTCTCTCAAAAGCATGATATGTGGAAGCTTGGATATTAAACCATTCGACTATGCATTACAAGCTTCAAATCAGTATAACATTTTTTGTCGAAAAAAAGATTTGCTCAAAAAATTTTTGAGAAAACTCAATTTTCGCCAGTAGCTTCAGTTTACTAAAACATATCATAGGTGTGACAATCAGCTAGAAAGATAAAGACGCTATTTTTCAGATCATTTTTGATCATGGAATGTTAGCGGCTAGCTGATCTTCTCTCTAATTATGAAATAATTGGTAAATTTGCTTTTTTTCAGATATGTTGATTGTAAAATTCAAAAAAAATAAAATTGTCAATTTTGCTAAAAAGAAAACAAAAACAAATAACGACTGTCGAATACCTAGTCAATGCTTATTATTAACAAACAGCCAAGAAGATCAAACTATTCTATTCCACTCATTACATGTTGGCTAATTGGTCTTTAATGCTTTTGACTAAAGTAGTCAAATATCATTTAGTCAGTCTTAGATATGTGAGACGATTTACAGTTACTCTATCAGTTCTGATCCAGTAAAAAACTTTAAGCATGGTTGATTATGAAAGTAGATATTTCAAAATAATCAAAACATCCATCATGTGTTACTTAAGTAATTACATGCCACATACATATAATAGAAAGAACATTCATCAGGATAACAATAAACAAAAGTAGAGATTATTCCAGTATTAAGTAACTAATTTTAGGACGAAGAAAGGCAGTCTGAAATTGCATTAGTGGTTTTGGCCGACCGATAAGTTTTGTGTATCGCACCCTTTGCAAGAAGAAAGTCGAAAATAATCAAAAAATTTGATTATGTATTACGAAAATGATCACATGTCAAATATGTACAATAGGAAACGCTTTCATAAAAATAGCAATAAACAAATTCATGAGACTAGATGAGTCCTCATATATGAACTAAAAAATTGTATCAAGTTTAAGGTACCAGAAATACAAAATACGAGTGAATTTTATTTTTCGATCAATTGTATATATGATTTGAGAGACCTTCAAAAGCTGGTCTCGAATATAATTTTTTTAATTTCAATTGGATCACTGTTTAGCTGGACAAATCCTTAAACACATTAAATAACTAAAATATAGTATTTGTAGTCACGAATTCGCTTGTCGAGTGTGGATGTAGGTGATAGTCTTATCTCGACATATACCCACGCTCATATTCCATCCTTTTTTTAAAGTTTGTGAAATAAATGTAATCAAAAATTGTCTAGTGTGAACTAGACCACGTACGATTCTAGCATGTGATAGATATTCTGCTCTCCGAAGTTTGAGTGCATGCAATGTTCCGTAATCAAAGAAAAATTTCTGATAAGAGCACTTCTCTTTCTTCGATTTGAATGAATCCATATCGGATCATATGTTAATAGTTGTCCTCAAAAGCACTCTCAAAATCAGGTTTCTTGAAAGAAATATTCATGCCAATAAGAGATGTCGATCAAGTCGTATACTAACAGAACAAAAACAAAACAGACGAATAATAAAACTACACTTCAGGCAGTGAATCTGCAGATCATACTAAGCAGAAACACGCAAAGCTGATTAGGCATAAGCACAACAGACAACAGGCAAGAGTATGATTGTGATCAAAGAAAGAATGGAAAAAAAGAACTCTCCAAAAGAGCTTTATATGATCCACTGAAAAGTAGATGTGAACAAAAAATTCCAAATTTTCCTGCAAATTTTCGCGTTATGAGTGTTTAGAATTCTTTTTAGCAAGCCCAAATTATGCAAAACACCATAAGTAAAAAGAGTTAAAGCAAACTACTTTCTTCTTTTTGATAATAACGAAGTAGATGAGAAAAGGAGAGCACAATGTGGATGCGAAAAGAGAACTCGTAGAGAGAATACACAGAACGCAGATATGTGATGGTTCATGTCACAAGCCAATAAATGCATACTAAGCTGCTTCTGCTACGAACATCATTTTCTTTTGGAACGATGCGCACAATTTGCCGTCCAATGAAGCGGTTTATGGGCTTCAAGTTTGACGCACACATCTAGCTAATCAGTCGACATGTTTCGTTTCAACATGCCATTGAACGTTCTTATTGTTTTTCTCTGAGCATAGCCTTTCTAATCGAGACGTAACAGTGCAAAGTTTTTTCCTATTTATAAATTGCACGCTTGAATTCAGAATCGTAGCCGAAACTCACATTCAATGTTCAATGCTTCAAACGTGTGATAGTTTGTTGGGAATACAATAGAACCTTCATTACGCATAGTTCCATAGAATGAACACCTTGAGGTTTCTACAAACGACTTTTTATCAAAGGTCATGCGGAATATGAATGAATTGAGAAAAAAAAGCTTTGTTTAGAGATTATATTCACTACAAAGCAATAATTTCGCGTTGTTCATTATGTATGATATCGCATAGCACATGAATGATCGAACGAACTATCATAGGACGTTTCAGTTTTCTAACTTTTTTTCACCATTAGTAGTCCACCAAGAATTTGTTTATTATGAATCTGAAAGTCGAGATTATACTCTTTCCAGTTAACAGAGCATCTATAACAGCGACCTTGTTGTCAGTTTCTTTGATACTCATTTAAACCAACACAGCTCACTATGTAATCAAGCATTCTAATGATATTAAAAGTTTTACCTAATAAGAATATATTACATTCTGTGCAACGATAGATGGACATTACACATCACAAATTTTCCGATGTTGGCATCGTTTAGAGATGTTAAAGAAATTCATGTCATTTGTCATGTGTACGATCAATTTTAAGCGTCATTCTCTATAATTTTACGTGTCAACTTGTGCATAGTCTCTTAAAGTTATTATTTCATACCCGTTATATACTCTGGCACATTTATTGTGAAAGATTTTTCATGCATTTGAAAAGAAATTCTTGGTCAAAACATGCCTGTACTCGTGCAAAATTCAGCGCTCTTGTGGTCCTGACAAATTTTCCACCTGGATATTTTTTTGGTATCTGAAACTTAAGCAGAAAAGAAGAAAGAATTAAGGAGTATATGCATTTCCGACATGTTCGAAAAACTATGTTTAGAAACGACATCGAGTGCTGAACACACTAGCTTAGTTTTTCTGAGAAGAGATTCTTTTACATATTTTTTTTGCGAAAAAATTCTCTCCACTATTCTATCTCTACTAGAGTATAAAAAATTTCATGATCTTAAAATTCAATGAGAACTTCCTCATACTACATGGAACTTCTGCGTTGATTACGAAGATGAAGTTTTGAAGAACCACATGTTGCATTGTGATGTCAAAGAAATCGGAACTGGCTATTGTTATACGGCTCAAATTAGATTTGTTCAGGTACAGTTAAAGTAGGAAGTACGAAGTACGAAGTAGGGTTTTAGAAAATATTTCAATCTGTTTTAGACATATTTTATTATTCGAACGTCACGTTCTAATTTGAAAAAAAAAACAACTAGATGATGATTATCGTGATGTTTGCTTCCGTTTTCTACTCAAAAAACTGTCGTTAAAGTGTTTTCAAAAACTCGAGGGCTAGCATCTGAGAACTTTTTTTCTAAATTCGACTTTCTTTTGATTTTGAGTTTCCTTTGTAGCTGCTGTTTGGACCAAGTCTGCACGTAGCAGAAACGTATTATGATTTGCACTTTTATGTCCATCATAGATCTATGCTTTTCAAAACGATGACAAACTATCGCTGTATTGTGCCCTCATTGACCTCCTTAGTTTTGTTCTCTTCTCTTAAGTCATTCAGGGTTCGTGCATATTCTCACCAGTTCTACTGTTCTTCATCTCTCTTCGTTCTGTCGATCATATATATATATATATATATATCAGTTCTCGTTCTCTTGTTGTAGTTGAATTGTTAAATTACTGTTTCCCTTCCATTACCATGTACTGGCGTGCAGTGATTGCAATAAATATATGAGGATGGATGTCATAGGATGTGAAGCGGTGTACAGCTCTCCAGAAAAATTCTCTATCGTTCCTTTTTCAAAGCGAAATGTACATATAGTTTCGAGTTTTTGGTGACGCAACGAACTATTGTTTCGTACACTTTCAGAAATTTTTTTTTGTCTTATATCGCCTCCCCTTCCAAAGTTGCATTCTTATTTGCTGCGTAATCATAAGCATGCCTCATAGGTGTCGGTTTTCTTTTTCATTACTATTACAGATGACGTCAGATATTTCAAGTCATCTTTAAATGTCGATGAATCATCGCTTTTTTCTCTTATATATACACCGTACAACTTTTTTTTTTCTCTACATATAATGTGCCAGTCAATTCAAGGATTTCCACAACTTCTGTGATTCACTCTTTGTTCTTCTTACTTGGTATGTGTTTGCCAGTCTCTTGTAATGCCAATAGCTGAAAGAGAGAAAAACTTTAGAACTCAGTGGATAGTTTTAATAATCTTACATCAAGCAATTTTCCCTTTTTTCTGGCCGTTCTATTGTTTTTCTGATATTTCTTCCATGAAAGAAACGTAGTCGCATGTTATTATTTCTCGGACATGCAATGAGCTTTATTTCATCATGCATAAACTTTCAATGTCTTTTCAGATCTATAAGATTAGTTGAATTTTTTGATCATGGCACACACGGCACTCAATGATGAAGAAATTACAGAATATTTTGATACTCCAGGTATATTTATCAGTTTTTCACTTTTCTTTTCTGTTACTAATTGCATCAATTTCATCCTATTATATAGAGGAACTTGACAAAAAAATCAAAACTTTAGCAGATTTCATTCGTAATGCAAAACATTTTGTGGTCTATACTGGAGCAGGTGAGTGATCTTCATTCTTTTAAAACGAAATTTCACTATTAACATGAATAAAACAGGTATATCGACATCAGCTGGCATCAACGACTTTCGCGGTCCTACGGGTGTTTGGACAGCTCAAGCGAGAGGTTTTGCACCACCACCACAAACTGTTCGCCATCCAGAACCAACATTGACACATATGGCGTTCGTCGAACTAATGAGAAACAATTATCTTAAATTTTTAGTTTCTCAGAATTGTGACGGTCTTCATCTTAAAAGTGGAATACCAACGAACAAAATTGCTGAACTACACGGAAATTCCAACTGTGAAGCTTGTGCAAAGTGTGGAAAAGTCTACTACAGACAAGGACATGTCCACAACTATGAACATAAAACTTGGCTAACGGGAAACCTATGTACAACGCCGAATTGCAATGGGCGTCTACGTTGTACAACAGTTGCATTTACTCAATCGATGCCTGACGTTTGTTTGAATAGAGCAGTTGGAGAATCACAACTGTGTGATTTAAGTCTGTGTATGGGAACGTCGATGCGAGTTGCACCTGCATGTAAACTCCCAGCTATGAATGTAGATTCTGGACAAAAAAAGATGGTCATTGTTAGTAAGTGTATTTTCCGTTAGGACGTTTTCATGATTTTCTCTATATACGCTTCTATTTTCTTTTTCCTTTGAAACAGATTTACAGAAGACTCCATATGACGATCAGTGTGCACTGAGAATATTTGCACGGTGTGATGATGTTATGAGAATGGTGATGAAAGAATTAAATTTAACAATTCCACCGTATACTGATTTGAAGCTATGGTCAAATGCACAATGGTTGAAGGATTTCGAACAGAATTGGCCTTTTAGGTAAGTGATGATTTGAATGAAATACTGCTGTCAACAGCAATGTACACGTTATTTTTTTAAACTTTTTCTCTCTTCAGAACTGCCGGTGACACACAATGGTTTTCCGGAGATATTTAAATGGTTCTTCACTTGATCGATCTCTATTACAAGTGGCAAAATATAATTGTAAATACTTACTACTTGGTTGTTGCTTACGTATTTGACCATGTCTGTTAAAAGGAAATAAATGAATCTAGTTTATCCAAGAGACATCATAAGTGATTCGTTGGACTTTGTTTTCAATCTATATATATTTTCTATTGTAAAATATTTTTAAACTTGCCGATCACACAAGCTATGTCGAAAGCTTTTAAATAAAAAAATGAAAAATCTCATATATCTTTTACTTCATTTTTCGTTTAATCAAAAGGTCTATGTACAACATAAACTTGAACTTGTCTATATCAATACTTCATAATAAAAACTACGATGTCCACATAAGCAAGAAAAAAAACTTGAGCAGCAAAGAAGTGAAAATTTCCAAACTGTGCTAGTATAACCACCATTCGGTTATTAGTGACTAAAGGTGTTGACCATAGGTCTAGCAATTTAGTAGAAGGAAACAAAAATATACTGTTGTTTGAGTTTTAATTTGAAAAAATACGATTTTTTGTCCAAAAATGACTACATAATTCTCAAAAGGAGTTAGAGTTGAAAACAAAAATACCTAAAAGATAGGAAACAATGTAAAAGAGAGACTTCATTTTTCACTTACTGTTGTGTCTGATCAAACTATCAAATTGCTACTTATCTCGTTTGTCTCCTTGGCATCGAGGATTTTCATGGTCAATCGAGACATGTAATACATGTAAAGATAAAATTGATTCCATCAATAAACATCTCACAATTGAACTACCGAATTCTGCTATTGAACCTGATCGATAACAACTCATGTAAAAAATTCCGTGGGATGATTCGTCTCGCTGTGATTTGAAAGGAATCCATATTATCGATTCTGTATAGAATGCAAATGTATAACAGTAGTTTATATGAGGAATGAAGCAGGTTAGGAAAGAGACAAAAATACTCAATAGAAACTATTCTAAATAAAACTGATTAGTTTTGATTATCGATGTTTAAATCTAGTTTTTGACCGAGTTATCGATATATGGCAGCATAATCGGATTTACATCAATTATAATCCTTAAATCTATTGAAAAAATAATCTACTCAATCGATTTTATTCATTATGTCAGTTATAGCCTGATTTTTATCTTCTCAATAGATTAATATTTCAATTAGTAAAAAGTTTATTCATAGATTTTTACTCGATTACTAACGATTACTTCAATAATAATACGTTTACAATCAAAAAATTGATTTCAATCTTTTCAATCGATTGAAATCTGAATCAACAGAAATCCAATCGTTGGATTTATAACAGATTATTAAAGATCAACTTTTTTATAACTAGATTTTAATCAATCACGAGTTTATGAATCATGTTTAATTGATTTCCAAAGGTAGTAATAAAGTGAAACTGATTATTCAGAAGTAGAAAGTATACAAAAAAAGGTTAATTAAACGTGTTAAGGTAATAGGTACAAAAGCCCTTTATAGATGCAGAAGTACTATAAAAGAAAGATAAAATTGTACATGCAATTCATTGAAATCGATTAAAATATTTTAATCAAATTTTAAGTGATTTCTTTTTATTTTTACTCGATTTTAATCTATTTTTAATGTGATTGCACTATCTCAGCTTGGAACAATTCATATACTAGTTCAATCTTTACTTTAATTGTTGAAGTTTAGATGACTCCCATTTCCATCGTTTCTAAAAATAGATGATCCCAAAAATATCAGTAAAAATAAATATTTTCGGTTCGAATATCAAGAAAAGCACATATTTTCAATATCTATGATTAAAACTGATTAGTAGGAAGAATTGATTGCAATCAGCATTCTAATCAATGTAAATTGATTAGCAGGTTCTTCTAATTGAATGGCATTAATTAATATTTTCTGTTACAATCCATTATAATTTGAATTTTGTTGCAGAACAATCAGGCTATTAATTTTGATTATGATCATAGGATTTTGCAACTTTAATTGATTCTAATTGCTAAAAATTTTTCACTAGACACTTGACTCAATCCTTAGAATAAATCAAGCAGGTTTCAGAAAATGAAAAACCTGTATCGACTAGATACATGTCATTCGTAGACTTCTTGAAAGCGCAACCGACAAACAACTATTCATCTTGGTCACATACGGCAATTTCAAGAAAATCTACGACTCAGTAAACAGAAAAACAATGTTTGACGTTCTCAGGCTCTATGGAGCAACCGTCAAAATGGTGAAAGAAATTGAAACAATTTATCATAAATCTTGAAACATGATTCTCGTGAACGGTAACGTCTCTGAAGAATTTGGCATAAGAATTGGTGTTCAGCAACGAGATACTTTCTTTCTTCATAACTAAAGATTGACTGCGTCATGAAAAACGAGCAATCAGATCATACCAATGAAAAGAACGAATACATTTTGATAAGCAACACGCCACTATACAGCCGATACTCAGCAACAACCAGTAAAGCATGCAGACGGACTAGATTTTCGAGTCAACACGAAGAAAACTTATGTAATGATCAATCAAAACATTAAAAAAACAGATCAATAAAATTGAAGGAACAGCATATCGAAGGAGCCGACAACTTTAAGTATCTTGGCTTGATGATGGCGTCCAGCAATTTCTATAGCAAACATAGAGAGCGAAGAACATCTGAAATTGAACAACAATCCCAATTGGACTTTAAGTTAATATCTTTCAAGACTTATGTCTCTCAATTTTATTATACGGTTGTGAAAGTTAGATCATTATAAACAAGCTCGAAAACACATCAACCAGCTTCACCATTAGCTGTTATAGAATTATGCTCAACATTAAGAAACTAGGCAAGATATCAAGCAACAACATCTATCAAAAAACAAAAACAAAACAAGAATCCTTGATACCTGTAGTAAAATGTGAACAACTATTTTTCATGGGAATTTGTCTTCTCAGTGATTCCAACGAATTTACTAGCATGCATATTTTTTCAATCAAAATACAGCCATGGCAAACGCATCCAGAATCATCTACACTTAAAATATTCCGAATAGATCACATGGCTGATCGACAACAACACACTGCCAGCGATCGACGAGATGAAGAACGCTGGTAGAGATAGGAAGAACTGATACAAATTTGTTGTCGTCTGCAAACTAAGTTCGTTTGCAGTCAACTGATGATGATGATTTATATAAAAATAACAAGCATGGTTTAATTATTTTATGTAATTGGATTATTATTCAATGTTCTATAAATAACATGGTGTATCAATAAATTAAAATTTGATTAGTGGGTCCGAACAGATAATCAAATTAGGAAAACATATGTGTTGTTTTAGCCTTGGTTTCAATAATGTGAAGTTAAACTTTCAAGTATAAATAATGTAAATCTATAAGCTAATTATTATTAAAAAATTGCCTTGTTATATACAATATCATAATCATTCAATAATTAAATATCAGTAAATTGCATTCGAAGGAAAATGTAAATGTAGGTGTGTTTGATTTGTGCGGAAAAAACATATGAAAACTCAAAAATATAAATCAAGATTATTTGAGAAAGAAAACATTCTGTCTACCGATCAGTAAGAAACTTTCTTCTGAACGGTAATCGTTCAAGATTATAATTTTGGTATGTACACTGAATAATTGAAATAAATATTTTATTTATCAATGATTGATTGTTTCTTAGAATGTAAGTTAATACCACTAACGTATATATTTTTGTTATATTTAATAAACTTCGTCTTTACAACTCATCAAATCGAAAATGAGAAAAATCAGCATTTTTTGTATGTTTCCAATCAATTACGTGTTAGAAATATATGATGTAATTGCTATTTTGTTAAACAATTTTTTTTATGTAGCTTTTTATGATTAATGCATACATCAGCCGTATAGGTATTCCAAGATTAGATTGATGACATGTATACCAAAATGTCTCGCAGGAGTATAAAATAGTTTTAAAAGAACTCTCATGCCACTTGTGATGCACACTATAAAATTAGCTTGCAATAATTGATTGAGGAAGATGAAGGATTGGCTACTGTATACCGCGTCTTACTTTTGATACATGTTATTTAAAACTATTACTATAGCATAGGCAAGATGACTTTTCGATCAGAAGATCAATACATGTAATTTTTTGTGTTCAATGCAATGACGAATCTCCTGAACACTCACGATTATTTGAGCATGTCAAATAGACAATCTGAACTAACAGAAAATGGTAAACTTTGAGCTTTTTTTATTTTTATTATGATGTTTTCTTAGAGTAAAAAAAAAGAATTCTCGTAGTTATTTTTTAGAAGTCTCCTTTTCTAATTAACATTTAAATTGATATATTCTCATAGCTCGTCATTCATATTCACACTGTCTTAGGAGCAATTTATTCATCTGTCAGTCTACATAAGTGTTCACAAGAAAACTGTAATGAACTGCTGCCTTATTATCACTACATTTACTTCGTGTCTCAATGCTTACGGAAAAAACAAGAACATAAGGAATGAAAAGAAATAGAAATGGTCGATCTAGTTCTTCATTTTTTAATGGAACGACCAATTCCATATTTTTTTTTCTTTACTTCTTGAATGTTAGTGAGAATCATGTTTGTTATTTTAATGAATTGTGCATGATAATCTTGAAGGCCGATGACGACAGCACAATAATGTTTCGTTATCTGTCCTGTTTTTTCTATTTCTTTTAGTAGCTTTTTGATGGAAAACAAGATGAGTTCCTTTCCTGTCACACCTATTGTCAATGGGTTGCCGGAATTGATAGAAACGAACTGCTTTTTGTTAATCATTATCATTCGTTCGTTAATGTAGAATGAGAAAAATATAATGATGAGAAGATAGTGACGCGTAAAGGATCGACATAAAAAAAATAAAAACATAATCCATTTATATGTCAATGTAACATGCTGTTAGAGCTATTTTTTTCATTATAACAAGACAGAGTTGTTCATTCATTTTCTTATCAAATACTTTACCAATTACTTATTAAATGAGAATTTTGTTTTGTGTTGTATCTTAAATGTTCTGACAAAGGATAAGAAAAAGAAAAAGAAAAGAGAAAAGACTTTTATCCTCCGCTAACATCTCTTCGGAATGTTCTTATTGATTCACAATTACTGAGCGAAAAAAAAGTTTTTCCTTTTTTTTTCTCTCTCTTGCTATTTTTCTCGTCTTTTTCCGAGCGATGAAAGGGCAGCATGTTTGACATCAAAATAACAACAATGTTAAACATTACTACTATTATTCACAATTATATTCTCACATTTGTGTCGTAACTAAACATGGTCTATTCATCCTTTTCGTTATTCTGTTTTTCATCAACATCTTATTATCGTTTCGTAACCGTCATATCGATTTTACTTTTAAATCCATTACCTCTTATTAATGGTATACCAACGGGAAAAAGCAATACTAATTTAAAATTACTACGTCAAAAACGACAAATCAATTTTAATAATGATGACATGACGATGACTAAAAATGTTTTACTACCTAAGGAAGAAATAATTTTTCAAGGATTATTAGGTTTGATATATTTTTAATGTCAAATTACAAAGAAAAATAATTTATCTTATATAAATAGGTTGCAAATACGATTCAAATGTATGCCATCGAAATGAAATTTGTTTTGACGGTAAGATTTTCATTGAATTCTATCAAAAAATTTCATAAATAGGAAAAAATTAGACACAACATGAAGCTTCTAGATAGTCTCCATTTATACATTTAATTCATTACTTATATGTTCAGTGCTTTTTCTCATTTTTTAAAATTGATTACCGATTTACTGGTTTTTTTTGCCTTGGATATTCAAAAACTTAAATATATAAACTTATAGGATAAATATTAACAAACTGGCTTTATGAAAATATTTAGAGACCCCGATTTATGTTATTTTCTTCGATGTTTAAATGGCATATATATTAACTTGCTTTAAAATTGATAGTTTTACGTCTAATCTATTTAGGTTTATAAACTTTTCTTTTAACGTTAATTGATTAGAGATTTATGCGAAGTTTTCATTCCAGATAAATATTTGCTCTTTTTATTATAACATTCAAGGGTACCTTACATAATAAAAAAAAGATATTGTTCGGCTATCAAATCAAGTATTTCCAAATATAATCTCATAAACAGGTAGCTATTTTAATGTCGAACATTAATAAGTTCTTGACAAATAAACTCATTCTTTCCTTCTAAAACTAAGACTTCAAAAGTGTTCTTCATATAACTGAGACAAAATCTATAAGTTCGACAACGACTTTCTTTTTTCTTTTTTTCAAAACTTTTTAACAGAGAGAGTTAGTATAATACCGACAAGCATTATTAGCTTTATTTGCTGTTCTACAAATTTACAGACCAATCTTATTTATTTAAGTAAAATGTCGTGTAGGTGTTGGCTTTTAATAATGAATAAATTTGAAGAGTGCTTACTTATAAATAAGCAACTTATGAAAAAAACATGTAATTTTCTTACAGCTTGACTGATACTATACTGTTCAGTATATTAAAAAACACGAACAAAGCTTACTTTTAATAATTTGAATGACTTTTTCTTTCTTTTTGTATAAAATTAGATTGATTCTTTTTTTTTGTATAATCTAGATGAACTCTTTGGACAATGTTGGGATGGTAAAGGATCAGTACGAAAAGCATTTGCATTAAAAAATGGTGTTGATACAGTTACAAATGATCAATTAATTGCATTAGAATATACAATAAAGTTTTTAAATCGTTATCATCTTAATTGGAAAGATTACATGACACAATGTATTCTATGGCGTATAATGACTGATTATCATCAATTCAATCAATACCAATTAGAATTATTTTATATTGATTGTTTAAGTGAAGATGAATTATTAAATAAATTTTTAACAATGCAACAAGAAAATAATATTGATCGTCGTCATATTACACAAAATAATAGTAAAAAGAATATTTTTAATCTAACTTTTATATTCGAATGTTTTTTTTTCTTTATAGAATTCTATTATGAAGATCCATATGCATCATTAATAAAATCTAGAAATTTTTTTAATGATTTTGATAATTCATTTCGTATTCCACCATTTATAGAACTTAATGAATTATCTCCTTCAAAAACAATGCCTAGAAAACAATTTTATATCAATGATGATGATTTTGTATTGAAAGAAACACCAATAAAACTAATTGAAGAAGAGTCTAAAATGAGTAATTCACTTTATTTGAAAAAGACAACAAATATTATTTTTTTTTGTTTATAACTTATTTTAAGATAAACCAGCAAAAATATTAATGCATATGAAAGAAAGTCATCCTGGTTTAATAGAAACATTAAAAATAAGTAGTAATAAACAATTAAAACCAATATTAAATCCAAAACCCATCCGTATGAATTTTGATTTTGATGAATATATCTATTTCTTATCATTGTAGAAGTTAATACTATAATAAATAATCATCAGAAATTCAACAGTACCGATGCAGAACGTTATTTTACCGTCGAAACCGCTCGCGGTTATATTGTTATCAATCGAGAGTATGAATAGGCATATCTATATTTTTTTTGGTTATTTATATTTATTTATCTAGTTTTAAAGACCAAATAGAAGGAGCTCGACTATTGGCACTTATTGCAGAAATTAATCTTTGGCCTGCGGCAATATTTACTGAACTTGAGTATGAAAAAAAAAATTATTAGACAATTTTTATTTATGTTTTTCTTCTAATTAAGTGTTGATCGAAGTTTATTAACGTTTCATGTTTTGGATAATGCTTATCAAATAAATGCAAGCAATGTTGCTAGTTCAGCTTGTAAGTTATTTTGAAGAGAGAAAGACAATTGAGTTGAAAGAGTTTGCAAATTTACAGACAAAAAAGGAGAAGATTTATAAGAAGACAATCGAAGAATAAATTTCAAGTTTTGTATGAAAGTATCAAATAAAATTAATGTATCATGTTTTTTCTAAGTTACTGGATTTTCAAAATCTTTCGAAGCTCTAGAAAGTTTAAATCAGTAGAAGACATATTAATAATCAGAAATCCTTTTGAATTAAATTCTTCTTTCATGTCATATTGTTCTTACAATCTAAAGAATACCCTAAATACATTTCTAGATCTTTTTTTTTCAAGAACAAACATTGAGTCGAGTTACTCATTTAAAACAATCAATTTAAATTCATATAGAAATTAGAAATGATAATCAACTTCAGTCTTCCGAAGTAGAAGATGATCGAAAAGTTTTTGCATAAGATGCTTGTTTATTTTTGACCTTTTTAGAAAGTATTAAAAGCTATGCGTTAGGATGCTCTTGTCAAATATGGACTTAGAAATTTTATTTCAGTTTCTGTTCAAGAGTAGGAAAATCATCTTTGAAATGTTCGAAAAATTATTTTGAACGAAACTTGCAGGTCGATATTTCCGGTGAATATTTTGGCTTCTTCGAAAGTATCACGGACGAGTTAAAAACTATAGGTCACGAACAGACTTTGAATATGGACTTTGACGTGTTGTATCTATTTTTTTAAACTTTGAAAAATCTGAAAAATTTTTTGTAAAGATAAGTCAATAAGATTTTCGTTTATCCTATAAATCTTTTTCCAGACTTGCTAGAAATTGTTAGATTCAGTCGTTTTATAGAGCAGATACTTCTTGACAAAGTTTGATATTAAACTAATCTGCAACTTTTATCTCATCATTTTTATTCAAGAGCTCCCTTCAATGTAAAACGGTTGTCGATTCTTCAAAAATGAGCATTTAATATTGAGATGACTTACTGAAACACAAAGAAAACTTCAAATAGTACTTTTTTTTACCATGACTTCTCGCCTAAAGCTGATATATAAATAAAGATTCCAACTCTTAGTTTACAAATGTCAATGATGAAAATACAAAAATATTCCGTTTCAACTACGTTTTAGGACTTTTCAAAGGTTATTTCACTAAGCGAACAAAATTTCAAGTCCATAATCAAAAACAGCAGAAACTTTGATCCTAACCCATAGCTTGTAATACTTTCTAGCGGATCAAAAGTAAACAAACATCCTAGCCAAAAAAGTTATTAATGATCCCTTAGTTCTCGAAAGTTTTCCAATGAATAATAATCATACCGAGATCTGTCTCTTGAATTATATTTACGATGGAAGTTTCATAACTGATTGTTTGCTCTTGAGTCCGAACTACGTGCATCGTGTAGGTTTTTAATAAGTTATGAATATCCCAAAAAAAGAGTTTGAATTTTTCGCTTATTGCTACGAAAATAATGAATGTTCTAGGTATCAAACCCACAATAAACTACGATATTTTACCCAAAGGAAAGAAAATCTAGTTTTTTTTGTGAATCTGATATTTCAAGAAAATACTACTCTTTTTGGATGAAATTTTCAAGAAACTTCAGTGCCTTCAAGAGCTGTTTATAGGCAAAATTGTCGACCAAAAATCGTTTGTCGATTTGTTTTTATAAATACCGTGCCGAAAGTAAAGCGTTTTGTGTAATGGTCATAACTGCAGAAGCGACAACATATGGAGAACAATCCTTCGAGGTTTCTTCTAGCTTCAACAGATACTACTTAATGACTGGAATCTCATCTCACATATAAGACATTACCTCGGGTGATTATCTCGTTAGTTTTGATTGTTCTATGCGACGTTATCATAAGACTTCGTCGAATATAAAAAAACGAAATTCAGAATTTATCAAAATTTATGAATTCTTAGAGAAATTCCGATCAGTTCCGTAATCGTTGTTTAAATTTTTAAAGTCGTGACACGATAGAATCATATTTAGCATTCAACATTGATCACTGTTGTCATAATTTATTGACGAAAAATTGTAGTTCTAAGTATTGCAAATATGTTGTCTTTGGATATGGACGTATCAATGTCAGCCAATTCCTAAAACTTTAATGCAAAAGTAACGTATCTGTAATCTTAAAGACTTACAAATTCAAGTCAATTGTTCCTACTAGTAGTCATCAATTCGATGTCACCGTTTGATTTCTTTGAAAAGTTAAAAAGAGTTACGGAATCGATGCATCTCTAAAAATACTATAAAAACACAGTGTCTTCGTAATACTAAGCTAAAGCTCGGATTTCTTTTGTTTAACCTATTCATTGTTTATTGGAATCTACATGATGCATATAATTGTAACTCTAACATGACTAATCAGTTGAGGAGGTTCCCTCATTAGTGATAGATACTTTCTTATTCTGACCAATCTACAAATTCTTTTAATACTATTCAATTGATGTGAGACTTTTATCATTCGAATATTTATTATGACTGTTCAGAGATGTCCTTTTTTGAATTTAAAATTCTTTTAGAAATTCTTATAACATTTATAAAATAAACCTCTGCCTGCACCTATCTAATCGAAGTCAAATAATAATTATGACCAAATCTATACGATTCTATAAAAGAAACGACTTCCTTGAAGTTTCAAGTCGATTGTTGTAAGTTCCATTAAACATAAGAAATAGTAAAAAAAAAAAAAGAATAAAATAATTCTCAGCTTTCGACAACACTAATCATGCATCGACATATTTTATTTTGTTTATGTTAGCAACTCTGTTAAATACTCGTAATTGGTACGCTTTTTTTAAAGCGGATATGAAGTTTGAATTGTCTCTTCCTGTTGGTAAAATGGTGTTTCAATCAGAAATAAACTAAAACGATGTTTTCATTTTCTTAGACGTGTCACAATAGCTTACTTTTACAAACAAAACTCTACACAATAAAATTTAAGAAGCTAAAAAATTTGGTATCTTTAAAGATTCTTTTTTTAATCAGTCAACTATAATCATTTCCTTTTATTGATCTATTCATTTCCTTTTTTGACATTGTTCTATCTGCAATATGATTAATTATTTGAAAAAATTATCCACTCAATTTCATCTTTTATATATATATATATGGCTTTTGTCTTCTTTTTCTTCGTCTTTATTTTTTGATGGACAGATAGCACATCTTTTGTGTTTCTTTGACAGATTGCACACTTACATTTATTCTCAAGAGATAACTGTAAACTATAATATGACAATAACCAGAATAATCATATGTTGTTGTTATAATTCTAATAGTTTAATATAGTTATATATCTTTATTTTAGTAAATAATCAGAAAACTATTGAAAATCAATTGGGTATACGTGTCATCGATTCTGGTATTGGCAATCCTAATCAAGTAAGAGATAAATATAGGAAAATAGAATATAAGAAATATTGTGCTGATTATTGTGCAGTATGTTAGTAGTGGATAGTGATTGCAATTAAAAGATGCCTTGAGGGTTAACGCTGATACTTGACTCTTTTTTTTGCATCTTGTCGAGCGAGATGCATCATGTATGTTGTATATACTATCAGAAAGAATACAATGACAGTATGAACCTCTCAGACATACGCAGTGGGATGATCTATAAATGATGAATGATGTTGAACAATACTATATAACATTGAACAGTATAAAAAAAGAAAGAAAGAAAAAAAAAAGCTTTGTTGTATCTTCTCCCCTATTGTTTAAACAAGGGAAGAAAAAAAAAGAAAAAGAAAAGAATTGCTTCTCATTTTTTTTCTCTTCATGCGAAAAAAAATATATGAGATAGAGATGCATCTCTTTTCTTTTTATTATGCATAGAGTAGATTAATTATAAGCTGAATATGTTAAACAGTATTCTTCCTGTTTCTGTCGTACCATTCCGGTAAGTTAAATAGAATATTTTCGTTGAAAGAATGACTGTGTACATATGAAGCATATAGATAGATAGAACGAAGAATTCTAACAATATTATTGATTACATTGTTATTCGCTTCAGATACACAAGTGCTTTTATTTTTTTTCTCTCTCGGTTTTGGCTTGCCCCACAAAAGTTAACAAATAGATGAATGAACAGTAAAAAATTCTATTGAATATTCTTTTTGTTTATATGCATATGTCTGTCGGTATGACTCGTCTATGGATAGTTGAGCAAATCAAGCACGCTAACAAAGATTGAATGTCTATTAGATTCACACGCAAATGCATGCATAATTGATAATTCAATGCAACTACTATTTCATAGTCTAAGGTTTTTTTTTGTTGGTAACCAACTTATTAACACTATAGTTAAAAATAAGAGAGAGAAAGCTCTTCAGTTTTTTTTTCTTAAAACGTTTATATAATTATGTCACACCTTTTGTGTTAAGATCGTAAGTGCACAAAATAAAAAAGCGTTCAATATAATAGGATTTCTCCAATGAAATAAAAGATAGAAATGTTAATATAAATAAAGAAAAAAAAAAGAGAAGCTTTCTTTTTTTTTTTTTTCTTTCTTTTAAAAGGGAACTAAATTATCAGCTGAACGACAATATGGTTCACGTTTCGCAATTATTGCATTGGTTACCTGTGCTTGGGTACTCTTCATTATGGGTTCATTTGCTCTACTTTATTTTATCAAACGTAATGATCGTATTCGAAATAAAATTGCAGATATAACACATATTAAAGGTTTATCAACAGATTATTATCAGGTAAAAAGAATTTTATAAAAATAGGAAAAAAAAGATATTATGTTTTTTCTTATTTCAAAAGGATTTATGTCGACAACGAATGAAAGCACAACCAACACGTCGTAAATTATCTGAAGTTCATACAACACATCAAACAGTACCATTCAATAGTCGTGTTAAACGTCATAGTGAAGTTTCATCATCACGAAGTTCAACATCATCATATATGGATGAATCTGTTACATCTGTTAATATGGATATTATGACAGGACATTTGATTCTAGTTTGTAGACTACTATAGATTTTTATACTTTATGTTTTGTTTTTTTATTAATTTATTTTTTAGTCTTATATGGAAGATCATCTTTGTAATCGACATCGTTTAGAATCAGAATGGGAATCGTTTTGTACAGATAAAATCTATGACGAACAAGCATCATGTTCTGTTGCACTTTCAGAAACTAACGAAAAAAAGAATCGTTATATGAATTGTATACCATGTAAGTTAAAACTATCTTTATTGTGACCTTTTCATTAAAGTAATGATGGATGCATATGATTGTACATCAGTTGACATTTATTTCCTTTTACTTTCACTTGTCGTCTCTTTTTTATTATATGTATGTGTTTTATCCGTGCCGCTGCCATCGGGTCACATATGTAAAATATAACTATCCAAAAGCGCCTCTATCATGTTTATATATAGATGTACGTAGAAGCACTTACATAAAAGAAAGAATAAGAAAAAAAAAAGAAAGGTAAGCGTTAGTTCCGCTTGTCTTTCTTTTCTTAGTATAGTTAATTAGAGTTGATAATCGAAATTCGAGTAGGATAACTCCTTTTTGTTTCCTTTTTCCATGCATGCGTAAGAAGATTTACTGTGTGCATGAGCTTCAATACTGTCTCAGAATTCAAATTGAAACATCATCACAATCAGGAAAAGCGTCTTGCATCTTTTTTTTCTCTTTATATTTAACAGATGATCATACACGTATTCGACTTGCAAACGATGATGATGGTGATTATATTAATGCAAGTAAAATTGTAAGTTCTTAATAATAATATCAAACTTTAATGAAAAATAACAAGCAAAAACAATCTTCATGTATTTTATTTAATTAGACTGACTCGGCTCCAAAATGCAAATACATCGCTACACAAGGTCCAATGCCAAATACAACAAATGCATTTTGGCAAATGGTTTGGGAACAAGGATCATGTGTTATTGTAGCATTGACTCGACCTAGTATAATGAATATATTGTTTTTCAATATGAAAATTTATGATAATCTGTTTGTTTTTTAGTTGAAAATGGTATTACGATGTGTCATCATTATTGGCCAGTAGAAGGTTCTGAAATATATCATGATTTTGAAGTATAAGAATTTATTTAAAAAACAAAAGAAAACTGAATTTAATTTTATATATCTATATATTAATAGGTTAATCTTGTATCGGAACATATTTGGTCGGATGATTATGTTGTTCGAAGTTTTTATTTAAAAAATATTCAAACAATGGAAACACGTACTGTAACACAATTTCACTTTTTAACATGGGATGAATTATGTAATCCACCATCAGCTAAAGTTGTACTTGACTTTCGACGGTATGTATGATTAAACAAAAAAAATGTCTGCATATATATATATATTTAAAAAGAATTAACAAATACTTGTACTATGCTTATTCATTTGTTTGAAATTAATCAGAGATACAAAAAGAATAGTTTATCACTTGAGATACAATTACAAATGAGTATGCATGCACGTGATTAAGTTCCATTTTTAGGTCTTTATAAGAAAAAAAAGAAAGATGGATGCAAACGAAGAAGAGAAAACTACTTTTTTTTGTCTAAATGATTATAACTAAAAAAAAGATGTATGTTACTTTTACGTCTTACTTTAATTAATGGGCATATACATCCACTATATGTAAAAAAAAAAGAAATTATATTTCTCTTTAGGCAGCTTTTGAAAATTATGCAATTTGAAGGTTAATAATTGCATAGTGACAAAAGCGACCTGATGAGAATTTTATCTGTTGACATAATTCTGTATGACTACAAAAAAGAAAAGCCTTTTCTATTCTATTCTATCCGACTTTTTTTCTTTTATACATTTATAGAAAAGTGAACAAATGTTTTCGTGGTCCATCATCACCACTTATTGTTCATTGCAAGTATGTATTTATATTATAATAAAAATTGTTCATTTATGTATTTATGTTTTCTTCTTATGATTAAGTGATGGTGTTGGACGTACTGGTACATATATATTGCTTGATATTGTCTTAAATCGTATTTACAAAGGAGCACGAGAAATAAATATTGCTGCTACACTTGAACACATTCGGGATCAACGACCTAAAATGATTAAAACAAAAGTATGAAGAAACAAAATTTTTCTAAAGAAAGAAAATGTTAATTTTTTATTATTTGTATTTTATTTAGGATCAATTTGAATTTGTCTTCGTTGCTGTTGCAGAAGAAGTAACTGATTTAGTAAAATCATTATCCCAATAAAGACCGACAATCAAAAAGACAAACCAAAAGTTCATTCATACCAACAATAAGATGCTGATGTTTTTCTCTTTAGTTTTTGTCAAAGAAAAAAATATTTATTGATGATGAATAAATAAATTGAGCATTTAAATTTATATGCAAAGTTTTGATAAGGGGGATATTGCACGAGGAACCTAACAAAACATGTATTCAAATGTGTCAAGAATTTGTTTTATACATATGTACCGAATTCGCACGTTCGGATTTGATCTTGACTATGATCATTATGAGTCAATCAAGTGAAGGAAATAAAAAATAGATTAGAAAAAGAACTTTAGGTTTGGCTCTGGTAGATCTACATATATTGGAATGAATTATTCGAAAAGCAGAATATCTGCAGACATACTAAAAAATGTCAACAATGTTCAAACAGGCTTGAAAATGAACCTTAGAAGTGCTTCCATATTTGCTAATATAAATCAAGAAACGCTTAGGCAACTACCTACATATTTAACACTGCCTGAACTTGCTGGATAGTACCAAGTTCTGATGCGTGTCTATTTTTATATAAAATAGCCACTTATGTTTTACTTGAGTTTCTATTATTCATTCTTGTCGTTTTTACCGAAGAACTATCGATCTTACCTATCTGTAATACTAAAACCTGCTATCAGTTTTCTAAATGTTTATTATAATGGCTGTTTCTTCTTGAATAATCTTAAATAACAAGATCAACCAAGGTGTTTTTTTTTTATAGCATTCTATTTTCTGACGATCGAAAATTGAATATCCTTTAGTAAGTATCACAAACATCAATAAAAGTATTTCATTTGTTTCTAACGAGAGAACATAGCTAATTACTAATTGCCAATCGAAGTGATATTTTGTTCATAAGTACAACTGAATGAAAAATTTCGAACAAGATGTAGAGCAGCTTTTCGAAATACTGAATATTTAAAAGAAAAACAATTATGTACCACAAAAAAGTCATAAAACTAAGTTTAATTCAACATGCCGAGAAGGTACTATCTGCTTTTGGTGATCCTTTTACGATAATCTAAGGATCAAGAGACCTATTTATGGGCAAAACTTCAAAAGAGTTTTTATTTTTCTATGAATATGTTGTCCTAACCCGAAAACCTCATAAAACGGTCATAAGTGTATAAAAACCGTCTACAGATGGAAATCTTTCATAATTTTTCTAGTTTCATTGAGTCCTAGTTACAAGCAATATATCACTTCGATCGATGGCTAACAATTGCATACATTCTTGCGTAAATGTTTGATAAAATCTAGTAAGTCATTGACATTATTTCTTAGCATTATCAACATGGGTCTGCGATCTTGAAATTGGCAATTCGAAGTAGTCTGAGAAAAATAAAACTAACGAAGGATGTAGCATGAACTTAATGCAACAATTCGCCAATAACAATGCTAATAGTTTCATTTCGATAGAATAATATAAGATTAATCTTTAAATGATTTCATGAGTTTCAATTGAACTCCATGAATTCTCTAAATAGCTTTGAATTTCTTTAAATTACTATTCTGTTATTGTAGATTGCAGATACAGGTATATCTAAGCTATACATCTATCTTGAATCCTTAGATGACGATTTTATGTTTAGAACAAATATAGTAAAATTCTATTTTTAACATCATGGAATGGTGAAGAAGTTTTTGGGCTTTGACTTAATTTAAAGATGCAATGCTTTTACCCAGTGACATCTATATCAGAATACAAGAAATATTGAAAACGGTTGGTTTACTATATTTTTGACTTCGTTCTCTATTAAAACTTTGAAAAAGTAAATTTACGGGTTTCGCTATCGAACAATAAAATTGCCTTGAATTTCTAATACTGTCACACTGCTGAATTGAAACTCGTTCAACCGATTCTTTTACGAGTGAAGATGATGTAAATAAGAAACAGCGTCGCCACATTCAAGGACATTTAATTGGAACAATAATACAAAAATTATATTAGTTTAACATGAAGTAAATAATAACTAAAATTTTATAATGAATTAATTAAGTGAACTTTTTTTTCTAACTATCACATTAACTTTTTCATTGCTTAATTTTATGAACAAATGAAAATATAAAGACTATCTAATGACGTCATATGAGTATAAAACTGTCAGAAGAACGATTTGTTTAATAGTTATAAAACTTCATATATTTCTCAATCTAAGAATCATTTTATTATAGAAATAATAAAATGACTTATTTTTATTTTCATTTCTTTTTTTTTTTTGTAAGATAAATATCTTATTTCAAATATGTTTACCAACTTGAATGCATTTAATTTTAATGGAAAACAAAAATCATATACATATTTCAAATGTTTCCTCATTAACTAATAATTCAAATATTGAAACAAATACATCGCCAATTTCATTTGTCATATCAACTTCTATAAATCCTTCAATATCATCATTAGATCATACAATATCAAATAAAACCTATTCCGAAAATCTTGTTATTATTCAGCCAACAGTCAAGTATGAAAAAAAAAACGATGGAATTACGAACTTAATTTATTATTATTGCTATTTTGTTTTTTCCTCATTTAGTAAATTATTAAGTGAAACGATAAAACAAGAAGAATTTGAAAATCAATCTATTGAAGAAGCGTATTCAATAAGCAATCGATCAAACACTAATATCAGTCAATTACTACCGCCACCAACCGGTTATTTAGTTTCTTTTTTTTTTACATATCAATCATGATGTGTTTTGATTTCCTTTAGTAGTCACAGCTATTCCTCTTAAACCACGTGAAACTTTAAATAGTGTATCAACTGTCCCAATGACAAATACTAGTAGTCATCTTATGTCAACATTAAATCCAGCTCATTTATCAGACAGTGCTGGATCATATTTTGTTTCAGGTATAAATGTAATGGTTTATATTGTTAAGATAAATTCTTTTTATTGATTGAAAAAAAAATAGATCTTCTGATCACATAAAGAAAATATTGAAACGTCTGTTTGTTTATTTGAAGAATTTATATTATCAAGTGAATCAATTGATTGTTAGTGAACTGAAAACGAAAAAGATTTTGGATAGTAGAGAAAAGTTTTTTTTTTTTTCGAATATTGGAAGACATTTATTTAGGCATACTCAATTTATTTATCATTCTGAATTTCTTTTCAAATTCTATGAATTTTTTTAAAGAGATTATAGTGACATGTACTCTGTCGGTGTTGTTGCATAAAGAATGTTGGTTTGTCAATGACACGTGAAGTGCAACATATGTCAGACTTCTATTTTCAGCTAAAAAGCAATCAAAATATATATGTTTGAAAATGAATGGAAATAAAACTGGAATATTTGATGGCTTTATTTCATTTACCGTCTGTTGTGGAACCATCTCATTTCATCTTTGAACTTTTTCACTCCAATCGAGATCTAATAGATGTATAATTTCAAGTTCTATCAACTTATAGCGATTTTCAATAGTATAGTTTCGAGAATGTCTTTTACTAAAACTCAGCTTAAACAAATCATAGCCTAAAGGATTGATTGCCTAAAGTCTCTATTAGAATATTGAGATTTAGTACTGTGATTATGTGTTCATCAATGATAAGTCTCTAGTGTTCTTGTTTTAATTTTAGGATTGAGTGATCTAGCATCAAATTATAAATTAAATCCATCATCAAATACTGATTTGCCATCTCCATCATCTTCATCTAATTCTTCAAATCCTCCATCATCAAGTCAACAACAACATCAGCAACAGCAACAACATCATCTTCATCCGCATCAACATCATCAAGTAAGACGACATGGAGAAGGTAATGATCCAACACGAAAACGAGAAATGCGTTTGCAAAAAAATCGGTAAGATTTATTCTCTTTTTTTTCTCGTTTGTACTCATTCTTATCATTTTTTTTTAATTTTAGTGAAGCAGCTCGTGAATGTCGTCGTAAGAAAAAAGAATATATAAAATGTCTCGAAGAACGTGTAGCTGTACTTGAAACTCAAAATAAAGCATTAATTGAAGAACTAAGACAA
Source organism: Rotaria sp. Silwood1 (assembly GCA_905250075.1). Taxonomy (NCBI): domain Eukaryota; kingdom Metazoa; phylum Rotifera; class Eurotatoria; order Philodinida; family Philodinidae; genus Rotaria; species Rotaria sp. Silwood1. Next base: position 2,574,930 of record CAJNOP010000016.1, on the reverse strand, counting down.
TTAAAAGAACTTTATTGTCAACGAGAAGAAACAAATAATAAAAATAGTTCTAAAACAACTACAACAACATCAGCAACACGTTAAAGACAAGAACAGTATTAGTATTTCTTTTTTCTTTATTAATTATACTTATTTGTTGTGCAACAGTGTGTATTTTTTGTTTGCCGTGTTTATATTTTTCATTTAATGTGATCTGTTTTGTATTTGAAAACTTTCTATTTGTGACAATATAAAAAAAAAGACATTATGCTATATTCTTTTTAGTTTTTGTTCATGTAATATTTGTTTTTCTATTCGTTTATTTTAGACATGAGTATCGACGAAAATTAAAAACGTAAGTTTTTCTTAATCAAAAGATTAACTTTTAATCGAATATTTTTTTTCAAATAACCAAGTCTAGAAAAAAAAACATATGCTTTACTAAATTCAATCTTCATTTTTAATAAAGATCATGTGCTGAAAATAAAAAAAAAAACAAATGAAGACTAGTTTCGGTTTTGAAAAATCGAAATTTATCGATATTTATTTGTAATTAAATAACTAGCCAAAAACCGATTCAAACATTATACAGTTAATGCTAAACAGAGGATCTTATGACTTTAGTCATTACAGATGCATCAAGTTGTAGGACGTTATTTTGTTTTTGAAGAATTCTATAAAAAGAATTTGGTATGTGTTTTTGCAGATATCAATGGAAAATTTAGGACAAGACGTGACTTCAGAGATGTACACCACAATCCCTTTAAGTTATATCATCTGTTGAACTCTATTGATAGGAATTTTTTGACAAAATAGTGTACATCAAACGCTGAAAATTTATGAGAAGACATTTAATCGTTTAAAGACTCATTCTGTCTGAGATATCGTTTGTGTTATTACCTTTTGTCATACTTATTTGTTAAATTTATCAATTAAATTGTGATCAATATTGATTAGCAATTATTCTGATAACGACTCAACTTATCTCAAAGCTAAAGGGATTTCATTGTGACAAGTATTATATTTAAACTCACACGGTAAATTTAAAATTTGTAGAAATTTAACTAAAAAAATAAGCTAAGACCGAAAACGAATATTCTACAAATATATAAATGTTTGTCTACATCTTGCATAATTAAATATTCTTAAAGAGCAGAAAACATGACGAAAAAAATCAAAAAAAAACAAGTCTTTCAGTCATCATCAGGATTAACCGTTCCACGTTTATCAAATAAAGTGGACGTGAAGCGATCGCATCACTGATCGAGAAGACTTTAAGGAGAGACCGCCTTCACCGCTATCACTTTGATTTTTAGGTACGGTGCACATATTTCATTGATTTATTGTTAACATGCTTTTTTGCTTCGAAATATTTCATATCCTATGAACATGTAAACACCGTGAGTTAAATAAATCATCAAACTTTTTCTTGAGATGCGCCAATTTTAATTTTTGAACTTGGTCAGACGTGCTGCTTCCTTACTCTCTAGACAAGAGTAAATCTAGTAACCATTTTTGCTCATTCATATACTTCTTTGCACGTTTGTCCTGCATTCTATGCATTTTCATTCTTATTTTCTCATTATTCATCGGTTGTTCGTTCTCTGTTGCTCTCGTCATCATATTTAAAACAATAGTGATTCTTTATTTACCAATGAATTCCTCTCTCTCTCTTACAGTTCACTCATCTACGACTTTATTGTGTCTATGTTGCATTTCATAGAACTTTATCATTGGTTTCACTTCAACAACGGTAGACTTTGAAAATTGGTTCTATTTTAAAAAGAAGTAGAACAAAAATGAACCGCTCGATTAAATTATTCTTGAATATCTCTTATGCAATGGTGAGCAGATTATATACAAATGTTTAGCGCAAATTCACCTATACCACTAACCTACTTTTAACATGTAATCGCTTTGAATATTGATGCTGAAAAGTGTATTCCTATTAAAAAAACATTCTAATCAAATACGAATATTATATTCTTTAAAAATTTATTCAAATAGAAAACTTCTAAATATAGAATCATGTTGTTTTTAACAAAGCTTAAGATGAATTGATAAAATTGTCTTTCTATTCAATACTTTTACTATTAATATCCAGTTGCTTCTTATTCTTATTTTTTTTTTACAATTCATCTTATTATGTTTTTATATTCTACGCATATCTTTATTTTACTTCTCTAATACTTATTTGATCTACACACTTGGTTGATATAGTTCAAAAGTTTACTTAAAGAGATTCGACTTAAGATTTATTTTATCGTATTGTCACATGTCATCTTAAGATAAAGAAACAATGACTAGAAAATAGAATAAAAATCAGTTTGTCTAGAACATGATTTATTAAATTTAATACTTCGACATATACATACATATTAAGAAGGCAACTTAAGTGAAAAGCGAAATGTCACGTTCTTCTAAACATTTAATTAACATAAAAGCTTTGTTTTTTCTCTGCAAAAGATCATACGTCATTGAACTTTCTTTATTAATAATAATCATTTTCAAAACAAAATTTTATACTTTTTTGCTGATATTTTATACTTCATGAATTTTGATCCTTAAACAATGACACACAATGATAATAGAATTTAAATAAATGTTCTTATCATCAATATGCTCTAACAAAAAACGCACAAGTATTTTTGATAACATTTCACTTTGCATTCTGTGTCACGTTTTTTTATAAAAACAATCCTACTGATTATTATTTTCTGTATTTAGCATGACGAATATAGCGGTTCCATCAGCACCAATTTCATCTAGTCTTCATCGTTCACATTCTGATCGTGATCTATTAATAAATGAACGGCGTCTAACTCGTGCTCGTTTAAATAGTTCATCATCGTCATCAAATCTTACATCATTATCTTCAACTATTAATTCTAAAACAGCATCATCATCATCATCATCATATACAACGGCATCATTATCATATACAACGGCATCACCAACACCAGCATTTCTTCCATGGGATCGTTTACATAAATGGTTATATGGTATTGCTATTGTAACATTTGATCTTGAGTTAGGACAATCAATAGAATTAATTTTACCAAATCATTGTAAATTAACAGATAAAGAAAAATTAAATTTATCTTATTTATCATTTCCCGATACAAATTCAACATGTCTAGGTGATTTTCAATATCATTTTCGTATGAGTCACGAATTATTAAGTTTAACAACAGATTATCAATATTATAATTCAATTGTTCCAGCTGCACTACAAGTTGATAATAATTCATTATTTGGTTATGTTAATTTTCGTCAAATACATGATAAAACAATCAAACGTGGATTTTTTCAAAAATCATTTGTTCTTTTATCAAAATTACCATTTATTTCACTTTTTTTAACCATTGTTAAGCAGCTTGCTATAAATTATTTTCAACATGGTTTAACAAGTTTAGAATCGTGTTGTCATCTAATGGATTGTCAATGGCCAGAACTTGAACCTGGTAAAACATTATTATTACCTTTATTAGATACTGTTCTTCAAGTACGCATTCCAACACATGGTGATAAACCATTTTCATCATCAGATCTTATTCAATTTCGTTCAATTGTTAATGAAACAATGGCAACAAATGTGAATAGTAATAATCATAATCAAAGTCATTCATTTAAATTTCCTATAGATGATGATATTGAAATTGATATACCAACAAAAGATACATCTGAACATGAAGTAAACAAAAATATTCATTGGTCTTTTTTTCTTAACTAAATATTTAATTTAGATAAAACATAATACCGATACAACTGTTGAGTTTGTTACAAAAAATGAACCCCAACAATTACCATGTCTGATACCATTTGTATATGATGTTAATACATATCAATCATTATCATGTGTTTTAACACATATTCAACTTTTATGGGAATTGGTTTTGCTTAATGAACCAATTGCAATACTTGGAAATTTTCCAACGAAATGTTCACAAACTGTTCAAGCACTTGGTAAATTATTTTCATCGATTTTTTAATAGTATCTTTAGTCAGATTGCTGATAAGTTAGAATATAAATAAAGATAATTCTACAATAAACGAGAGCGTTTCTAGCAATATCTATCAAGATTCCCATAATGGCAACTATTAGATTGATTTTACTTTGGATAGATGTTAACATTCATTAATGTGAAAAAATTATTAATATAATATATTTCAGACTTAAAGTACCAAACATATCAATGCTTCGATTTCTATAACATTTTTAATTTTGTTTTTTTTTTCGTGATATTTCTATCTGAATCACACTTCAAGTGAGACTTAATGCAGCATGAACCAAACTCGAACTCTACTGCATTGTTCGGGTTCGGAACTTATTTAACCAGTTCAGATAGTGTTGAGTGTTTGGGTCATTGCCCAAGCATTTCTTGACCTATACGAACAATCATGGAAGCTACATACGATTCGAGTTTTTCTGAACATTCTTGACATGGTTTTGGTATATCTAAAGTCCGTCGGTTTTTCGATCATTCATTTCAGTACTTGTAGATCTATCATAGCCAAGTATGACTTGCATCGTTTATATGATGAAAATAACTCGTCTTCAAGTCATGTACTTGCTGTATTAGATCAAAAATACGAACAACAATATCTTCTGATTTTGCTCAACGTATTGGTTGTAAGCCCTACGCAAAAATAAATAGAAACTATACACTCTGCCATTTGATATTTCATTTTGTTGAGTGAGAAGATGCATTTCAAAAATGCGTATTTCCGTTCAAAAAGATGAGATATAGAATATTTAATCGTGTAGTTTCCATTTATTTCTGGGTAGACTACACGACCAGTTTTGAGCAAAATCAAAAAAACATCTTTCTTAGAATTATTGAACTAGCGCAGCAAGTAAATAACATAGAGCAGTAATATTTCAATTAGATTAATTATGAAAATGATTCTATAATTGGATGAAAATTCCAGTTCAATATGCTGAACACGTCTATAAATAGTACATAAACAAGATTGTTAGTCAGGTCATAACCAATTTTGAGTACTACTAAGTATAACAAATACTTCCTTGTCTATAATAGAAGACTCTTATCTTCTACTATGTCTCACCGGATATATGTTTCAGAATATCATCTATTTCATTATAAGGAAAAGAATTTAGATGACAATGGTTGAATGAGTCGAAGGAATTGAAATAAAAATCACACAATTTTAGTTATTTCTTATGGAATTTATAAAAAGAAAAGTTTTATTTTCAATGCAGTTCTATCTAAGTGTTGAAAAATCTGAATCAATCGCATCTCTATTATAACTTAACATCTTCATATACTCTTATCAAAATTGACGTCTTTTCTTTTTCCATTATTTTCAGTTCATATCATATGGCCATTACGATATGCAAATGATTATCGTCCATTTTTTACAATTCATAACAGTGAATTCCATGAAATAACATTTAATTCTTCAAAAACTTCATCATTTTCACCACCAAAAATTATTATCGGTTTAACCAATCCATTTTTTGCTAAACTTGTTCATCAATGGCCGCATATAATTCGTGTTGATGATGATCAACAACAAAAACCAATCAAAAAACGTGAAAATTTTCTTCTTGTAGAACATGATGAAGATAATTTATCTGTAAATGAATTAGAAGATAGTACTGAGTTATCATCATCACCACCACAAGTTCAAAAAAAAGTTAAAAAAAAAATTTCAACAACTTCAAAACCGTATAAACCTACTCAGACATCAAATACTAACTCGTCCCATTTAACATTTGTTACGAAAACTGGTTTATATACAAAATATAAATCATATTTATATCGTGATAAAACCATATTAAAAAAAATTCAATCAACAAATACTCAACAACGTCCTGATACAGTACAAAATGCTTTATTACGTCGATTTTTTCTTGAATTAACACAAAGTTTTATAATACCACTTGAACGTTATTTTGTTAGTCTTTTACCATTACGTAAATATTATCAAGCTAATCGTGCACCACCAATCATAAGAGAATTTGATAAAGAAGAATTTCTTAAAACACTTGATCAATATGGACCACAATTAACATCAGGTTTAAAAGGTGATTGGAAAGAATTATATAAACATTTTTTATCAACACCAAATTTTCTCCTTTGGTTATCTAATCGACAACAAGAAGCAAACGCTAAAATTTATTCATTATATATTGAAACAATAGCACATTGTCGTTTAGAACAAGATTTAAATTTGTCACAATTAAAAGAAATTGAATTAATTGATTTAGTTATTAAATTAAAAGATGTAGTTCAACGTTTAGAAACAAAAAATGATGAATTATTAATGACAATTGATCAAAAATTAAAGAATGATTATATAGAAAGAATAAAAATGAAATTGAAAATAATTATTGAAGAAAATTTATCTGATGATATGAAAGTATTATTTAGTAAACCAATAAGACTTTCTTCATCTTGAAATCCTTTTTTTTTTTTTTGTCTTTTAATCAATCATTGATCGCAATATTTGCTTTAATTTATTTTTGTCTACATTTAAATGCTCAGAGAATATTTTTTTTTCTGTTTCTTTTTCTGTTATTCATTGAGATAAGAAGAAAAAATATTTGTGAACAAAATTACTCGAATTAATTATTTTTAATTATTTTTTTTCTTAGATGTTCAATGACGAGTTTTGATTTATACTTAGTTGAATATTTTCGGCAAGTTTCATATGCAACAGTAAGGTAAGATCTTATAATTGATTCATTTCATGAATCACTCCCAATGAAAGAAGTTTTTTTGGTCAAAATGTTAAATCGACAGATACTAATGTATTATTAAATTTTGGATTTTACATACTGTTTCAAGAAAAATAAATGTCTATTGCAATATCGGGTTTTTTGATAGTATTCAGTATGATCTTATTTAAGTTATTTTAACTAAACAAGTCATCTAGTACAAAATATTGTTTCAGATATCAATGATAAGATTTTATTTAGTATATCAATTTGATAATTTATATACATTATATGTTCTTAGCCTAAGTTAGAAGCCAAGAAGATGAAGCTAGAGAGACATAGTTAGTATCGAATTATGGTCAGTGCACAACACCATGTCCTAAATAAGTCTACTAGTTCAATGGATTGCAAATTGCCACAAGAGCATTGGACATAAACTCGAGTGTTGAATATGAAGCAAATATCAATAATTTGTTAATGAATCGATAGTCCTAATTCAAAGCTAGAACATATGCTGTACATTTAAATAATGAAAGGGGATCATCTATAAAGGACATTCAGGTAAATATTGTATTTTATGACTCTTCTCCACTTACTCGGAAATGTTCGGTTTTAACTGACACTTGTACCCTTGAATGTTTAGTTTCCAAAATTTTGTAGCACACAATATATTCATAGACCTTATATTAATAACTCGCTGTTAAGATATATGAACTATTTTCTTATAGCATTTCTGAGGAATAAAATAAAGAGATGGTGAAAAACTGCGCTCTAAAACATATAGAATAAAACAATCTCTCTGTAATTAGCAACAGCAATTCTATCGCATTTCACATTTTAATCCTGCAGGAACTTTGCTAACGACTTTTTATGAAAGAGCAAATTTACTCTAATATACTATTTTTTTCTTCAACATATTGAACAACTGATATTATTAGTTTTGGTGATGCTAATGTAAGGTTCGCATTCCTTGAAACGCATCTATACGATGCATCAAAGAATTTATTTTATAAAAAATGCTTTGAAAATGTAATCAGTAACCAAATATCCAGATGCGGCTGACCACTCCTCTTTCTCATTTCCTAGAAGTTCTTGATATATAGCTCCTAATTGACATACTAAATAAAGACTTATTTTTGACCTTTGAAACAATTATCTATATCGTATATCCTACTAAAGGTATCCATATGAGTTCAATCATCGTTTTTGTAGTTCAAATATCGAAAATAGACGTACTATTGATTATTATCAAAAAAATCCATTGACCTAAATCTCAATTGAAAATTTATATCCCTTATAGATCAATTTATTATCCGTATTTATTTCATTTAAGCTTCCATCATTTATCAACCAAAGATCTATCAAAGGACAAACACGTAGTCTACAAACTCAAAAGTTCAAACATATTCTCACAGGTCTAAAGAAAAAACCATTAGATGGATTTGACATTTCCATAGAGAATATCCTATCATATAGCAGATGTTCATATTAAATAAAAATCTTTTCTGTTATTTTCAGGTTTTTGTGTTGCTGGTAAATTAGACGAAAAAGGAAAAATTTATATTTATTATAACACCAAAAGAAAATAAAGCATATTTTATATTATCAATTCAATTAACTATAATGAAAAGTTGTCAGATGAATCAATACCATAAGGACTTAACAGTAAACTTATCATTTGAATGTATTATACCAACAACGCATGACCTTAATTATGAAACAAGTCAAGTTAAGTGTCCACATAAAGAAAAAAATCCTTCATTAGAAAAATGTCAAAAATTATTTAAAAATATCATGGCACTTAATGTACATCTTCAAATGTATCATAAAGAAACAGGCATAATAACTGTTCGTTGATTGATAAATTTGTTTCATAAACAAACATTTATATTTATATGAATATTTATAGGCTTCAAATAAATATACATCACGTATAGGACGATATCATTGTCCAATAGAAGATTGTACATTCTATTGTCGTTGTAAAAAAGATCGTATTCCATCATTATCATTTTCAAATTTTAATGCTGTACGACTTGTAAGTGAAAAATAAAACTTGAGTATTTTAATTAAGAATTTAACATCATAGCATTATTTACGACAACATGGTTTGAAAAAAGAGCAATGTTCAAAATGTTTCAAATCATTTGGTCTTCATCAAGATTTAATTGCACATGAAAAAATGTTTGTAGAAATAAATATGAGATTTTGTTTTTTTTTCTGTTTAAGAATAAAATCATTTTATTTTTTGTTTTTTATAGTTGTGGTATTCATCGTCCATTTTCTTGCTCGAGTTGTGATCAACAATTTCAAAATCGAACAAGTTTACGACGTCATCAATTAAAAAACCATGCAGATGTTAGTAGTGAATCTCAAAATGGTCCAAGTGTGACAAAGTAAGAAAAATTAGCTTTTGAGGACTTTTCTAGTTCGTTGAAATAGATTCATTATTTAAACTGATCAGCGAACTCTTATTCTTCTTCGCTAAAAGGAATTTTCCTTGCTCAATACTAGATGGTGAGAATCCAAAATGGAACTTAGACATAGTTGGAGAATTTGCTGTTTTCTCTTGAATTAAGAGCCGATGTAGTTAAGTCTATGATATTTTTTCAATCCAAAATATGAGTTCATCTGCTAGAATATTAACGTTCCTGAATTCTCGATGCCGACATGTTGATCATCGATATACTGTTTCTCTCAAATATAAGAATTACCTCTGAAAGTTCTAAATCAATAATGCTCAATTGTAGAGAAAAATTCGCTTAGAATTTGACCTCGATACGTTAAAATATTACTGAATTATTGGTTTATGAAGAACAATAGTTGGTATTACTCCTCACCAATGGTTGCAGTGAAATAGCCACTGTTCTCGAACAGTTTGATTAATTTCTATCAGATTAGTGATGTAAATAGGTGAAACAAAGCGTAATAGAATAAGGCGTCGATTGACTCACAAAAACATTCTTTTGTAGAATTATAAACCTGAAAATAATACTAGTGTCTCACATTTCATCGTTCTCTTTGAGTTTAAGCAATCAGAATGAGATAGAGTGTCACTAAGCTAAAAGTTTTGCTGGAGCACATGTGCACAAGTTTTCAGACCTTCAATATTTTTGGTGACTAAAATCCAAGGGAATGGAAGCTATTGTCTACTGCTGTACATACTGGAAAGAAACTTTTCCGCTAATCATAAGTATTGAACTGTCAGTTATCACGGCCTAAAGACTTTCAAACCTAAAATTCTCGGTTAGTTTTGACAACGGTTACTGTATAGTATTCTAAATTATATAACTGATTTCTTATTTTAGTACTCCTTCTTCGTTATCAAAACCAAGTGAACGTCGAAAACGACCAAATCGTCGTCGTCCACTTCCATCAGATCAAATTGAACTTTCTCGTCAAAACATCCCTTCACATCAGCCTGTCACAATAAATCCACTTGCATTAGAATTATTAAAAAATTTTAATAATGAAAAAGTTCCTATGCCACCATCAACATCCTCATCATCATCTTCTTGTTCTATAATTGACCCTACTCTCATATGCGAATCAGATAGTGATAAAGCAACTCAAACTTATACACGTGTTTCTGTTGGTACAGAATGTTGTTCATTAACAAATACTGATTTAAATTTATTTCGTACAATGCCAATAAAAACAACTGAACAAAAATCTAGTCAAACACAAAGTCGTATAAGAGTTTATAAAAAACGAATACGAAATTCAACCAAAAAAACTACCATGACATCAACAATAACAGATGATGGATCATCATCAATTACTTTTTATACAATGCCAACTAATACATTCAATGCATCAACTATGACACAATGGGAAAATGTTCCTGTTAATGATATGGAAACTCAAATACTTACTCCAACACGTTCTGATATGTGTATTCAAACAGTTGGTAATGTATCAAATTTACTTGATTATCCATCAGAATTATCGGATAATAATAATAGTGTTATTGTTCAAACATTACCTATATCAATGACATCAACACAAATGCAAACAATAACTGAATATCCATTAGAACAACCAACGAATGAATATAATAATGATTTACTACCATATCAAGAATCAGTTGGTACATCATGTTTTCTTGATGAATTTTTGCTTGATGATTTTTCAAAAAATGATTCAGCATCATCATCAGTTTTATTTGATTTTGATGCTATGGATTTACTTGATTTAATTGATAATGGTACACAAACATATCCATTAATATCATCACATGAAACTCAAACAATGACTAATTGGGATTCAATGTTATTAAATCAAGATGAATGGATTCAAACAATAATGAATAATTGAATATTTCTTTTTGTTCTTCTTCTTTTTTTCTTCTTTTATTTTTGCTTGTTCAGATTTTTGTTAAAATCTTTTTCTTTTTGAAAAATATATATATATTTCTAAAAACTATTCTTATCTAGATTAAGAAATTCTTTTGTATAAGATGTCATCGTCGATCATCGTCAAATTGATTTCAGACAACTCAATATATCCTAATTTGCAAATACAATCAAAAGATTCTAATTCATCAACATCATTAATTGTTGGACGTAATGATCAAAGTAAAATAAAATCAACACGTTGTGCTAGACAACAAGGTACATATAACACGGATTCGAAATAAATCAAGCACTTTGTGTTCGATATTTATTGGAAAATTGATATATGAACAGCATGTTTTTGCTCTATGGAGTGTGAAAAATAAGAGATTTTGAACTGCGCAGACGAGAGAATGTTTTCATCTAATTAGTTGATTTTTAACAAAAGTCACTTGATTATAGGTTACCGACTATGTTAATAACGAATATAATCATAACAAAGTTCCTTCAGTCTTTATAACACATTGGTAGATTTCAAGCTCATTTCAATGTTCGAAAAAAGTTTCAGTACAAAGAAATGTTTTCACTCGAGATATTGAATGCTGAAGAAAAGTTAATGTTGAGTATTTTCCTATGAGATTGAATGACTAGTAAGTTATTCAATATTTTGGGAAGAAAGCATTTATTTTGAGACAAAAGTGTTAGGATATTCTAAGAATCTCATGATATGTCTATCAGTTCAGGTTTCAGGTCAACAATCTGTTCGATAATCTTGTATAACATCCATATCCAATGAACGAAGATTCAATAAAGTTCTTCTCAATTGAAATCTATAGAACAAGAACATGAATCCTTTTGAATTTCTAGTTTCATTAAGATTCTATTGATAGATAAGGTTTTCGATTCGATCGATGCGTTACACACGAAAATATTCTTTCGTGAGATCTTATCTTTCAAATATTGAAATCTTTAGATGATGCCTACAAATATTGAACCAACTAATCAAATTTTCTTTTGTTTCTGCTTATGTGGACAGAATTAATTTTTAATCTGTTCATTAAATTCCATTTTTTGTTTTATAGTTTCTCTTCATATTCAAAACGATCAAGTCTATATTAAGCAACTCGGTACAAATACTTCATTTATAAATCACAAACCTATAAGCACCAATGATAAACAAATATTAAATAATGGAGATATACTTCATTTATTAGAAGATGAACATTGTTATACAGTTCGAATTGAACGTTCAAGTATCGGTGATAAGTTTATGAAATCATTTTCGCCAGTTAAATCGACGTTGAAAAGACAAAATACGGAGGATGATGAAACGTCATCTAAAAAACAAAAAAGTTCTATGAAGAAAATAGAACAACAACCGAGAAAAGATGGATCTACTAATCAAAATATTGATGATTCATCCGAAGAAAATCGTTTGTTTTGGATACAGCAACAACTAGATGCTTTACAAGCTAATGCCAATCAATCGTATGTTTTTTTTTTTTATTTAATAATTTCTTTAATCTTCATCTATCTGTAATTGAATCTAGATTACCAACTACAACTTCAAATCCAGTAAAGACATCGAATTCAACATCTGAAGATTTATGGGAAAAACCATGTGATGGTCTTGAAGTTTTTACTTCGAAAGGAGTGATTAGTAGTGAAAAAGTAAAACGCATCTTCAAATAAATTTTCTTAATAATAATTTAACTTTAGATTGCAGCATTTGATATGGATGGAACAATAATTTTAACGAAGTCAGGCAAAGTATATCCAACTGATGAAAACGATTGGCGTATTGGTTTTGATACATGTTTTAAAAAATTAAAACAATTATATGCAGATAATTATAAATTAGTTATATTTACTAATCAACGTGGTTTAATGAAATCAGCATCAACAGATAATTTTAGAAAAAAAATTCAATATATTCAACAAAAATTAAATGTTCCTCTTCAAGTAAAAATAAATTCTTTTGTTTTCTGATGATAGAATTTTAACGGTGTTTATAGGTTTTTGTTGCTATTCATCCAGGTCGTTATCGAAAACCATGTACTGGATCATGGTTACTTCTGGAATCAAAGGTAGGAACATATTACTCAGAAAATAATTCTTTTTTGTACGATCTATTTAGTATAATGATGGTATTAAAATTGATAAATCTAAATCGTTTTACGTGGGTGGTAGGAAATTCAAAACATCTTGGTTTTTTTTTATCAACTAGCTATTCTCATTTGTTTTAGATGCTGCCGGTCGTCCAGATAAATGGCGAGCTAAAGCAAAAAAAGATCATTCATGTTCAGATCGTCTTGTAAGACAAAAAAGAACATATATCTCAAATCTTTTTAACTTGCTTTCATTAAGTTTGCTGCTAATATTGGTTTGCAATTTTATACACCGGAAGAATATTTTCTTGGACTTAGTAAATCTACGTATGAAATGCCAAAGTTCGATCCTGTATGTTTTTTTTTAAATTAAAGATAAATTACATATGTTCATGACCTTTTAGAAATCTCTTCGATCGATTCAATCACTTCTTGAACCAGCTACTGCTAAATTGACATCAAATAAAACTGAAATAGTTGTCATGTGTGGTCTTCCAGCATGTAGGTGATATCATGTGTTCTAATGAGACAATTCTATTTAGAGTTTTGTTTATTTAGCGGGCAAAAGTTGGTTTGTAAATAAGTATATTGTTCCACATAAATATGAATATGTTAATCGAGTAAGTAGATAATAAAAATGACTATTTTGTAAATGATTAAGTCATACAATTTTTCTCATTAGGATGAATTAGGTACCTGGCAACAATGTGTAAAAATAGCTGAAATAGCTTTGACTAAAAATCGAAGTGTTGTAGTTGATAATACTAATCCTGATAAAGAATCTCGCCAAAGGTGAATTAAGAACTTTCATTTATTCTGTTCATAAATATATTTCATTTTGTTATCGGTTTTATATAGATATATTGAGGTGGCCAAGAAATTCAATGTTCCATGCCGATGTTTTGTAATGAATGTGTCAGCTGAACATGCCAAGCATAATAATCTTGTATGTTATATGCTTTATTTAAAGAATCAACAGTTGAAGTAGCAGCCATCAGATTCTATTGAGTTTTTACCAACTGAAAAAAATTCGACTCTTTTTTTTCGAAAATAGACTCAGGGCATGAAAAAAAAATAGTATTCTCGTTTCAAGTATCCTAATTAGAAAAGTACTGATAACAACTGTTTTTCAAAATCTTATAGTCTTCCATAGGCGCTAGTAGGCTCTAGCCAGCATAAGTCAACATTAGAAGGAATTAAATCCTATAAACGACATGCAGAATCACTTTACTACCTAGAGAAGTTTTTCAACTGATTGATCCCTTTCGAGTGAAAACTATGTATATCATGCCGACCACCGTGAGCGATGAATATCTTGAAAGAATTCGGATTCTTAGCTTATTGTTGAAGAGATATGGCATTTTCATGATATTTTTCAAGTTGATACCGTGGCCTTCGTCATGAACGCAAGAAGAAAAAATTTCGAATTTCGATTTGATACTTGTCACAGAGACAGGCCTTAGCGATAATAATTTATAATGAGCGCTTCAAAGCTTTTGATTTATTCCTATCCTGGTATACGAACATCGAGTCTACTGAGACATACGAGCGACGTAAAAGACGTTCGTTTGTCATAGGCGTATCTTAGGATACGAACAAAGAAAAGGTCTGAAACTCTGACAATAAATTCGTCGTGGTAACACCAGTCTCAATGAGAATTTTCAAATCGACATTCAACAATGATGCTAAAGGCTCGAGCTCTTTTGAAGATATTCATAGTTTTTTTTTAAAGCTAAATGATGCATATAATCCAGACTCAAAAGCGGTGAATCAGTTGAAAGATTTTCTTTGTAGGCTTCTTTTTTTCAACTTATTTTTGGTACAATAACAACTATTTACAATTTGTTAAATAGTTTCGACAAATGATCGGTGCAGATAAGGCTCACAAAGATGTCAACGAAATTATTATCATGAGTGTCAATAAACGCTACATAAAACCAACAGTGGATGAAGGTTTTTCAGAAATTGTAATGGTCAATATGCAACCGATGTTTGACGATACTGACATGGAACAATTATACTATCAATATATTCTCGATAAATAACAATCTTTAATTCGTTCTCTAGGATTTATTGTGACTTTCTTTAATCTATTTTCTACTAAAGACAATAAATAAATATTAAATTTACATTGTTTTTTTTTTTTATAATTAAAGGTTAATAAGCGTTTAAAATTGGCGAGAACTTACTCCTTATTTAGAATAAGAGTGTTGAATCAATACAGTGGAATATGTGGAAAATTTGTTGAGAGTTGCATCGGTTTGCCCGTTCAAATATTATCTCCATAATGCCACCAGAAGAGACCATTTTTGAAAATCGAAATCATCGATCCTGGATGGAAAAACTAAGTTGAATCTTAAGAGAGCATTCATGAAAAGCATAAAAAAATCAAAGCACTTATAAAAATTTTATTTTCTAGTTTCACATTTTCATGTTAATCAGCAAAATCTAAGATCTATAAATCCAAATTTTTAGCGCATTTCGTTGAGTTGATGAAAGTTTCTCTCATTGAACATTAGTTCACTGACCACGAATTTATTTGAAGATGATCATCAAAAATTGTTTATATAAAGTTGACCTTTTGAAGGTGACAGCATATAGATGAAATTTTTCATGTGACATATCAAATGATAGTGTCAAAAGCTGAGCACAATATTCTATTTACATAGTATATTCATAGATTGATTCAGAGTTATTTGTCAAATACTATCCATGAATGCTCATTTTTCGAGTAAAAACCGAAGCGATTTTTGACGGTGTATTAATTTCCATTCGAAATATTGATGTGGTGCTGCGGCTGTGAATGTTGGCGGGTTTTTTTTAATTTTCTTTCTATCCCACACTCATACTCACACTCTAAGTCGGTAGGAAGACTCAAGTTTCCTTTATTGTCATATATATGGTATTTTTTGGTTTCTGTCGCGTATTATTGTCATAGAGAGACAATAATACGGATTCCGACGTAGAGGGAAACACTCATGCAAAGACACGCAAAATCAGAGTATCTTACGTTACTTTTCGATTTCCATTTTTTCTTCTGAACACACTTTTTTACAGTGAGTGGAATTGACTTTTTTCTAACACAAACAACAGAAAGAATGCTCGATTAGCATTTTATCTTGCTCTCTCCCTTACTATTTACACCACTTACCTTTGTTTTTTTTTCAAAATATTTCTTCTACAAAGCTCTACAATATCATTTCTTTACAAATATATTTATTCCTCAAATATTTTATAAAAGATGATGAAAATAAAACATCGTGAGAAAATTTGCTCTTTCTGAATATGGGGAGATGTAGTTGTGACTGTGGTTGTAGATGTTGGCTATCTGTTTGAATGTTTGCTACATCTTACACATATTTTTGTTCATCATTTATTACTTGAATCATAAGAGGATTGGTTTTATGAAGTTTAGGCTTATCTTCCAGCGATTGCGGAATTATCACTATGAAAATATAAGCAATTAAATGGAATTATAAAAAGTTATCACAATTTGGAAAAAAAATCGCTGAAACTCACGCCGATTCCTTTTCTTTTCTTCCATATTGATTCATATGATTTTCGATAATCTACATGGGTGATGAAAATGTCTAGTTTTTTCAAATAAAAATAAGTTATAGAAATTTTTTTTCAATGTTGAAGTTTCGAGAGACAGTTTTTAGAGTTGAGGTTATTTATTGTATGGATGGGTGAACTTTCTAACATATTCTTTTTTGTTGTTTTCAACAGGTTCTGAAGTTTGCTTGTCTTTCGAAAAGATTTTCCAAATTTGAGTATGTAGAAATCTGAATACTGATGAAGAAGACATTGTTCATATCAATCATTCAACCGTGTAGACTTCAGGTCAAGCTAGATAAGGAGACTTACCATTTGGTTCATTATGGGTATTGGCTTGAGTTTTGTGAACTTGGAATTCGACTTTTTGAGCAGACCGATGATGAATGATGCTTAGACATTGAAGTAAAGATCGATGCTGATGTATGTGTATTGGGTGGCACGGTCACTATAATTTAGATTTAGATGCGGGTAATCACACCATCGCTTACAGACCCTCATTCAAAATTGAACATGTTTCGTCAAATATTTCTGCGATGGTGGTACCCAGTGTAGCTGATTTGTTCAAATGAATGATATGCGTTTAAGGGTTGGTATCATGTGTTTTGTCCTCGACCAAATCAAATCCTTGGCATATCATTTTATATTCAGCGATTGCTCCTCGTTCATTAGCCGATAATACAGAAAACTTCATCAGTAAGGCATGTATTTCGTCATATATAGCAAATATGTCTCCGTTTTGGCCATCCTTCTTGATAAGGGTAATACGATTTCAGACTCTATTACTATTGAAGAATATTAGGATTTTAAAGACTTTGAATAAGTTCTACGAAATGATTTAGCCAACTGCGCCATGGGATGCCGAATCACTTGAATGATTATAAATTGTTGAGTTCCTTAAAAACACAAGCATATTCATTGTGTTATTTAATTGCAACGCTAATCTTGTTAAGGAAATCTTTCGGTGTACTTGCCAAGAAGATTTCTTTAGTCTCTTTAAGGATAGTGACGATCCTTTTCGCAAAATATATTTGCTTGGTGACAGTGAAATGAGCAAATTTCAATTTTTACAAACACAAAGACTATGACTATCACCAATTTCGATGATATTCAAACAGAAAAATATTCATTAACGAACAATGAAGGACTATTGTTTAATGCATGAAAAAAAACAGACGTAAAGCTATCTATCAATTAAACAAATGAAAGAAAATATAGTGTAAATTTTAACCTTGGTTCCTTGCTCTGTTTAAAGAATTGCGAGCATAGATCCTAGGACAATGGCGACCGATGGGTACATTATGGTCTTCAGTCATAAACATTAGTGTGGATGTATTGATGTAGTCGTACTTCAAGAGAAGACATTCATCTGGTCGCACTCACAGTTATTTACATCAACACCCACATATCCTTACACCAATATGCAATGAAAAATGTTTCGAGCCTTATATAATTTTAGTGAAACAAAGTCAACCTAGTAATTGCTTTAGGAGATTTTTAGTAGACAAAATCTTCAAAATTGATTACAATTTTCATTTTACAGCACAATAATTTAATTGAAATCGGAAAATTTTTCTCTCGCCACTCACATCAAAACATAGTTGATAGTGAAGATCTTCATTTTCCATAGAACCTCTTCAATAATATACTCCGAATTGAAAAGATATTCAAAACAAACAAAAATGATGTTACCATTAAAGTGATATTCAAAAAACACAAATCAGCGCTTAAAAGCATTACATCGAAAACAATTTCACAATGAGAACAACATATTTTTGTTACTTTTTGATATTTCGATTCTGATAGATGCGTTCAAGCCAAGTGAGACGAATAAACAACTGTCATAACAACCAGTAAAGCAATATTGATTACCGTTCATGTATTGACATTATGATTGATTAACAATATGAATAATTGTTGTCACATTTTTGTTGATGCAAAAGTATAGCTATATATAGATTGCATAATTCACAAATGTCGATAATAAAGAACAATAGAAACATATTAAGATCACATGGCTGGCGAAAAGTTTTCTCTTTCTTTTGATATTTCCTTCCACTCATTAATCTACGATATTACATTGAATTTGGTAATAAATTCAAGAAAAAAAAGAAGAAACAATTAATCCTGTTCATTCTCATTTCTTGAATTTGTAGATATTTTCATGTGATATTATCACTGTCTAAGATTAGCTAATCACTCTTATCGTCATAAAATACGACAAATATTGATTCTTTATTTTGATAGAACACATCTGCATTGAAATACATCATATCTATGTGAAAAGTACTCAAGATGGTCTCTAGTTAATATAAGTTCTATTTTTTTGTCGAAAGACAACATCCATAATATATTTTCCCTATAAATACTGTCGCCTTGGTTACCAATGTTAGTAATATTTTACGTCAAGATAAAACTTTTTTTTAAGATTATTTTTTCACTATTTTATAGAGGGGAAGAATCTGCATCACATATAGAAAAATCGGCGTCGGATTTCTTTCAGTGACTGAATGGTAGTGAATTCACTGTACATAATCGACATATTTTTTCACTCGAAAAATGACTAATCATGAGCAGTATTTGCCAAATAATTCTGGAAAAATATCATATAACTAGCTAATTTTGTTCAGCTTTGAATGCTGCATTATTCGATGTGTTAAATGAAAATTTTTTTTTTGTTTGTTCTGATTTTTAAAAGTTCAACTTCATATACACAGTTTTTGATGATAATCTTCAACTGAACACATTGTTATAGCTTCAATGTCCAACCGAGCTAAATTTTTATCATTTCAACAAAATGCACTAAAAATTTGTGTTTAGAGTTCTTCGATGATGCTAATTAGCATGAATATATAAAGTTAAAAAAGAAAATTTTGTCAAATGCTTCAATTTCTAGCATAATCCTCAATGAGATCATGGAAATTCTTTCAAAGATAAAAGAAAATCTCAAGAGAAGAATTTTGTCAGAGAACTTTTAAAATTTGCAGACTATTCCATGTGTTTTTTTTGATTTTCAACCGATTTGTCATATTCTTATTTATTAAAAACATTTGAGATCCTAATGATCAATTCTTTTTATATTACTTTAAATTCTTGAACACTTCATCGTAGCTACTCTATACAAAACGAGAAAATAAATAAACTTATCGAATCTGAAAGTATGGATAATAACTTGTCTTTCGATGAAACACATCCATCAATTCATTTTTCAGTTGTAAAAATGTCAAATAATTCTAAATGTACTCATCACCATATTCAACCATTATTTCTTATTCTCTACTCAAAAATAATAGCACTGTATATAAACGTTTCCATCTCTACCTAAAACAGGATAACACATGAGAAATATTCAAAAGAATAAACGAAGACAGAAGATCAGATAATACATGAGAGCATACATATGAATAGCAAAAGATGAAACATTTTACGCAAGTAGAAGAAAGTGTCCTTTGTGAAAGACTACATATTTTATAGAACAAAAAAAAATATGTTTTTAAGTCGGTTTATTCTTGATGATGGCGATTCACTAACGATCGTTTTGCTTCTAATTCATGTTCTTGTTCAACAGCAGCAGAAATGTCAAGTGTCGTTTTTGATGACATTCGAGGTAATACTTTAGGACATTCTTCTTCATCAGCTGAGATTTTTTTCATTTGCCATAATAAATCATAAGTGATTTCATCATTTACAACTGAATCATGCTTATATGCTGGATGATTCGTAACGAAATATCGCATCCATGATGCATTCGTCATCAACTTACCTAAAAGTATTATTTATTTTCGTTAATACGAAAAAAAAAAAAATTATTTTTGGCATACCAGCTGCTCGTTTACTTATCAGATTTAAATATTGATTAATAGTGCATCGTGTATCAGCATCTACTTCAATATTAGATAAATATTCTTGAATAACTTTCAATAGGCCAACAAATTCATTCTAAAATTTAAAAAAAATGATTTTATTAATTATCTATATATATCAAAAGATATATATATTTACAGATCCATTAATAATTTCATTTATTGTCATAAGACGATGTTCACATTCATTTTCTTGCACAAGAGATTTTTGAACAGATGCCATACATGGTGTATCAGGTGTTTTCACTTAATTAAAACAAAAAAAAAAAACAAATAATAAAGAATTGATAACATAATACGATAGTTATGTACCAGTTGAAAGACATTTTCTAAAATGAAATTTTTGATGTTGAACTGCATCACGTTGTTGTGCAGATTGCATATTTTCATCAACCTATTAGCAAATAACCATTATATCATTATTTATTATGCTTTTATTTCTTACATTTGATATTGGAATAAGTAAATTTAAATTATATGTCATAATTGCACGTGTTAATAAGACGATGAACGTAACTAATGCAGCATTTTCAAAATCGGTCATTTGTAACTATATGATAGAATAATATGATTAGACAATAAAAAAATAATTTTAATTATTAATTTCTACTTCTGTTGGTCGAAATTCTACACGCCAACCGATATCGCTATTAGTTGGTGGTGGTTTAAATCGCATAGATTGCCAATTAGTTGAATTAATATTCTAAGAATAATAATACTTTATCATTAATCAAAAAGAAAAAAAAAGAAGAAATTTTACTTCAAAATGATCGGTATCTTTTGTATCATCTAGATGAAGTTTTTCTTCAAACACAGTTATTGTATCACGAACAAATAAATGTGCTATATGTTGAGCTAATAGATGATCGATACCTTAAGAAAAATGAAATTAAAAACAATAGCAAAAGCTTTTTTCATTCATTTCATCTTACCATGTTCAATAAGTTCATGAAAAGCATTTTCATCTTGAACAATTTCAATGTCATTATACATAGCACTATCCGGTGAAATATAACAATCAACACTTGAATAACGAGATTTAGATAAACGAAATCGCTCATGTTTTAATGGCTACAACAAAAGAAAATTATTGTGAGTAATGAAATTTCAACTATTTACTTCAATGCCACGTTCTTCAGGTGTTCTATCATCTACCATAGCACATAATACATTCCATCGACAATCAATATCAGCTAAATATCCACGCCATATCGGTGATGATGCACTCAATGCTAACTTTAAAAAAGTACAAAAAGAAAATTAGGAAATAAAATAGGATTGAGCAATATATACCATAATAGGAGTTAATGGAGTTAATTGATCATAAAGAAAACGTGCTTCATCAATTGATTGGGCTTGAAATGTAACTTGTAAACAACAACAACCCATGCCTAAACCCATGGCATCAAGATAAATATGATCCTCAATAGCAGTTGATTCATTAGCATCATTATCATGACCATATATTGATAAATCTTCAATGAATGGTCGAGGAGTATTTTTATCAATAAAAACTATGATAAGAAAAATAATTCATGAAAAGATTATTTAGTGTCATTGTACGTACGGGGAACATTAAGAGCAACTTTAGATTGACGTCGCATACGAATATTTCGTGTTAATGTTCTGAAGAAGATAGAATAATTAATAATGATCATAATCATTGATTCATTTTATTATATTACTTAAAACGTGGATGATCTGGAAAAATGACCTCATCTGGAAAAAACAATGAAGCAGATGCTGATGTACTTGGTGTTGGTTTGTGCACAGGCCAAGTAAAATCAGAACATCCATTTCTATTTAATCAAAAACATTAAATTCTTCTAAAATTGATTATTTTTGTTTTCGAGAAAAACTCATACCGTGGAAAGTTTGAAGTGCTTAGAACATACTCATCTTTACCAAGTAATTTTTGACCTTGTTGTCGGCTGAAAAACATTTATTTTTTATTCTTTATTTAATAATACTATTAAGATTTACCGTAAGCGCATATTCGCTTCCACCATATTAAAATGTCCAGGCAAATGTCCATAGGGTTGACCTGGTGTACCTTCAATCATATAATCCTACAGTAAAACAAATAAGATAGATTTGATTATGTTCGTCTATTTTACTTACTGCATATTCTGGCCGCCATAATGTTATACAATCACTGAATATAAAAATTGTGATTTTTTTTTTTCAATTAATTTATTATTAATTTTAATCTTTACTTAGGATTTTGATGTTCAGGTTCCATAAGAGTGGGTAAAATTTCATGAGCTCTTAGAGCAAGTTGTACTTTTTTCTTTTCATGATCAAAACGTACCATAAGAAATTCAACCTGAATGCAAATATATTACGATAAAATTATTCATTTTTCATCAAAAGTTTTTTCTGAAATTCTTTATCATACTTCATCACCCCATTTGAGACAATCATTTCGACGATCTTTAAGTTTTTCATAAATATGAATAAATTGTTCGATACCATGTTCACGTATAAATTGTGCATATTTTTTTGTTTCTTCCCAATTTAACGGATGTCCTTGCGTTAGTAAACCCATTTTCTTTATTATTTGATAAATCTGTGAAAAGAAGAAGAAAAACTGTGCGTTTATATGACGTTTGGAAAACAATCACAAGTCATGATGACGATGGAATTTTAATATGATGAATCAAAACAGATTTTTTTTTTGCATAACTAATCACTTCAAAGATAAAAAAAAAACATTCCTTTTGCGTATCGTAAATATATGTCGAAGAAAAGAAAACATGAAAAATTCAATCGTCTTTTTTAATGAAATCGTAGAACGAACAACAGAACCAACGGAAATAAATGCAGTTGCATCATCATCAATATGCCGAGACAAAACGCCTAGAAAGTGGCGCTGCTTGAAAATATATTATCCATGTCGATTGTATTGCTTGACAAAAAACCAATCCTTGTTGCATATTATTTTCATTCTTAAGTCAGTCAGGGTCACTATTGGATTGAAAATATACGTGGCATTTTAGCTAGAGAGAGGGCGTTAAATAACACTGATTACATGGTTACATTTACATGCATTCTTTTTCGGAGAAAGCAAGGCTCTTCTACACGATAAACATACTCCTTAGCATACACCTCTGTATACGCATACACTTATTTCAATTAAAAATAACACAAAGTGAAGCCGAAGATATACATATTGTATAGAAATACCGAAAGAAAAAAGAATGTTGAGAATTTTTGATTATTCTCATTTCAGTATGAGACATGATTTCAATAATGTCACGAATAATTAGATGTTAAAGAACAAGACCTTACGTATCACGTTGTCCAAATATTTTTTTATCAAAATTTATTACGAATTAAACAAAATTAAACTTATTTATATACTCATGAAAAAAATAATAAAAATAAATAATATCGTCCCTTTGTTCTCTTGAAAATTAATGAACTAAACCAATGCTATCTCATGCTTTAAAACAGTTTTTCTAACACTGTCACATATTGGAAATCTATTTAGTAGAGTCTTTTAATTTTTTGTGAATTATTTATTATTTTTTTCCAAATACATAACACTTAATGATATTCACAATTTTTCGAGGTGTGGTTTTATTTGAAGAACACAGACAGTTTTTCATAATGTATTAACGGGAAATAGAATTCGAACAGGTTATACATAAAACTTATTTCTAAGTTTAACGCCCAAACACTCGATTTCTATTAGTTTCTATTTATCATAAGATTTCAAGTATCTATCAACGTGATATATATATATACAAATTACTGATCTCCTAATACTTAGAGATAAATGTTGTTGTGTGCTGAAAATGAAACAGTTTTCTTTTTTTCATTTAAATATTTTATTTGATGCTAATGTTTCAGATCTGAGATGATTATCATCCTTTGTAGTATTTAGAAAACGTAAGTGAAAAGAAATAGAAAAGAAACTATCTATTTCTCTACTTTTGACACAGCGATCAAAGATGCTCACAGGGTTTTGTTTTTGTTTTTCGTACGAATCTGACCTAGAGATCAGAATTTTCTGCAGAACATGTATACCACCGTTATTAACTATCTTGCAATGTATATTTCATGGATTTAGTTTTCTATTTCTCGTATAAGTAATTAAGTACGTATGTGTTAAAACCAGCTGTACGTACTATCACAGCATTTAATATTACGTTATTGTTTGTTGTTGGCTTTTCAAGATTCAAAACACGAAATTTCTTAAAAAAGAATAATCTAATAAAATTTGCAGATTATATCTCAAATTCCATAAATAAAGACTTCAAATAAATATGATACAATAATAATGATCCTAGTAATACGTCAACTTCTTGTTTTTCTTCTCCTTACAAAGATATGATATTCGCCTGGAACAAATTTTGTATGTGATTTCCTCTATTGTTCATCGATTAACTTCAATATCAATAGAAGAGAAATTTGAGCCAAGTAGTACGTGGACAATCTTATTGAGAAGAAAAATGTTATGCATGTGTTGCGATAGAAAAACAAATAAAATCGCAAAATGGGTTACTTATAAGAAAGTAGCATTATAAAGTTAAAGATCATTAAAAGGCATACCGAAATATATAGTTAATCTTATGGAAGATGATTGATAAGTCGAGTGTTTTTTAGATGGAAAGGTGATTTTAATTTCCAGAAAGTTGATATGTTCGCTCTTGATGTTATGCTAAAAATGTAAAAGTAAAGTCCGATCCAATTCAAATTTGTATCAATGAGATCTTTAAATTGAAAAATATTTCATAGAAAAACCATATAATTTTTTTTTTGCACTCTGGCGAAAAATTGATAGTTTGTTCTCAGGTCAAAAAATACGGGCCGTTTTCTGCTGGAAAACATAGGAAATTAACCGAAACTTGGTAGCAGAAATCCGATGAGCGCATCTGGTAGCCGACTTTGTCTGATTACTGTCCTTTCTGGCTAGAACTAGGATATCCGGATGCCAGATCCAGTCATTGGATCCCTGCTTCCAACTTCCTATCTTTCCCCTGATCTTCCGACAGAAAAAAAATATTTTCTTGCGGATTCTCGCCGAAATAACACGAACCCTGGAGCCAGAATCATTTTCCTGGGTTAATTAAAAAGTAATTTTAAAACGTGTCGAAAAAAAAACAAAAAAAAACATCATCGATTCTTTCCTCAAAAGAGACATTCATTTTAACAATCTATGTGCCCTATTTTATAATTTCTGTTGAATCCAAGATGAACAATTTTGATTGCGATATACTTCTAACCACACTAACCGATTGTAATTTCAAAGGCAGTCAATCTTGACCGCATCTAGATTTCAATTTTGTTTATCACTTTACATTTCTATTGTGCCTTTCGATTACAACTAAATTAAATCATTAAAACGAGATATGATGCTTTACTGTACTTTTAATGACAATTGCACGTTAGAAGAAGGCTTTACACGATTTACTGTTCTTGGATTTGATATCCGTTGATTACACAAAATGCATCCCGATTAGTGATTTTTTTCGCATGCGGATTTACTTGCTGTTGATTACTTTGTAAAAAGAAGAAATGAACGAGCAGGTAGCGACGATGATTAGAAAATAACGGTAGAATGAGAGTATGTTACGTGACTACTTTTCCTATATCCACACCACCATACTGCACCTTATTCTACGCTTACTTCGCTTCGTTCAAACAATCAACAAACAGTACATCACGTTCTCTGAGAAAAAAATGTGTACCACATTATCATAGTTCCTCTTCACATGTAATTTTAATAGATTATATTTAAACGTTTCTCTAGTATAGATATTGAAAGAAGAAATGGTTATAATGTAGAATAACTTCTTTGAAAGACATGTGCTCAAAAAATATTCAAGTGTTATCTACTGTATGGTGGGCTTCTTCAAGGTATTATTCATACGTTGATGAATAACTTTTCAACATAAAACATTATTAGAATTCAGTATTAATTGATCAACATACTTGATTTGAAGACACGTTGTACTCAAAAAAAAATGAATTTTTTTAATGCCTTCATAATTGAAAGTTAAAAGTAAAAACAATTGAAGCCATCTGCTGTTATTAGTTTAAAAACTTCTTTCGCGGCATTTAACTCTATCGAAAGAAGCCAATAATAAAACTACATGGAAAAGGGCAAGACCAAATTATAAATTAAGTTTACAAAACGCGTTTAACGTAGAAAACTATAATCATACTAGAATTACAGTTAATTTAGGCGCTAAATATTCCGTGTTTTGTATTGCAAACAATATGGTCACTAATTTGTTTCATAAACGCGAAGTAATTACAACAACAAGAAGCTGTATGAAAGTCAATTAGGCATTCAATTTGCCAGAGCAATCAGAAGCGAGAAATTTGACACTCCTAATGAGCTTTATAAATTGATTAATCTTTGTAAATTTTGCATGTACAAAAAAAATAATTATGATGATTTAATTGGCTATTTTATTACTATTGGTTGACCTGGTATACATTAATTTTTTTGAAAATGTTCGTCTCAACCAAAGGAAATAGTGTCATCATAAGTCTTCTAAATTGTGATGGATGAAAACCTCTTTGTGATAATATATAATGATCACAACTATTTGTGTAAACACTGTGGTATTATGTCTTCTTTCACTCTGAAGATCTATTTTTTCTTGTACATATCACAATACTTACCTCTATCAGCTTAATGCTGATAGTCTTTGATCGTACTCTAAACCCAACAGCTCTTGTCCATTTTCTCTAAGAAAATCTTTAGAAGCTCCTAAGAATCTGTAAAAGAATACTCAGAGAATCATAAAAGAGATCCTCAAAAACTTGTTAAGGACTTTCCGGAAAGTTTAAAGATTTCTCAGAGAGTCCATTAAAAAAATGATAGGGACTTAAGTCAACTACTGTACTCGTTTTCAAAATAATTTTGCTTTGCTAAGTTTTTCTCAACCGAAATCCACTTTATACAAAACTATTCGTCATTCTTCCAGAGTCTTGTACCTAAATCGTTCAGTTGGCCTCGTCTCAGTAGACGAGTTGTTCAGATTAAATATTAACTCACGACAAAACGATGAGCTATCTTTGAGGAGGGCTCATACAGAAGTTTTAAATGGTGCTTATCATTTAGATAAGACTTAGCCTTAAAAAACAGCAACTACTATTTTTGAATCTCCATTATCTTATATGTAGCTATAGACGCAAAAAAAACGGTGAATGAGTTCCTGCGCAATTTCATCAATCTTCTAGGAAACTTCCCGAGATTTTTTCGAAAAAAATGAACTAAGGTAAAGCTTTCACTTTAATCTTAATTTTCACTGATATCTACTTCAGTCTATCCTAGAAATATGTATCCTTTCAGTAATATCGTGAACTACTAAAGTATCTGTTTTTTATGAGACATTTATTGTCATTCTACCAATAAAATATGAACTATCAGATAAATCATTTAAGGGATCTGTGTAATACTTAAATCAATCAATATCTAATATTGATTTTTTTATAAAAAGAGACAATATGATATTGACTAACGTTTCTAAATTTTACTTAGAGGCGATTGAAGAAATATGCATATTAATATCAATCAATAAATAATAAAGATAATCACACCATATTATCTTATAAATAATGCCAGATGTCGTCTACAAACAATCAATTGAATAATTAGAAATATGTACGATTGGATTGTGAACAACCGATTATATAGCAAGGAACTGTATGTATTGATTTCGTGGTGACAAAATGTCACAAGTTATTTATCTATCACTAATTGGTTATTATGAATTGCTGAAAACAATCGGTAATGGTGGGTTTGACAAAGTAAAACAAGCAATACATTTACTTACGGGCGAATTTGTAGCTATTAAAATAGTTGATAAAGCTAAATTAGGTGTAAGCAATTATTTGTCATACTTAATTGTTCTTTCATTTCATTCATTTGAATATTTCCGTACCAGAGTGATCTAGCTCGTATTGCACTAGAATTGAAAGCAATGAAAGATTTGCGTCATCAACATATGTGTCAACTTTATCAAGTTATTGAAAAGAATGAATATTATTTTCTAGTCTTATAAGTATTTTCCTTCAATTGTTTTGTGTTATTATTTGGAGATAATTAATGTTTTTTTTTCCTCTTGTATTTATTACTATAGTATTTTTGTAATGGTGAATTATTCGATTATATTATCAATCGAAATCATCTATCCGAAGAACAAGCTCGATATTTCTTTCGTCAAATTGTTTCAACTGTTGCTTATATGCATCAAAAAGGTTATTGTCATCGTGATCTTAAGCCAGTATGCGTTTGATATTGATCAAAAAACATCGACTAATTCATCTCTATTCTAGGAAAATTTATTACTTGATCATAAAGAAAATTTTAAATTGATCGATTTTGGTTTGTGTGCTCAACCAAAAGTAATTTTGAAACGAGAATCAATTGATTTTTATATAATATCTATTTGCAGGGTGACATTAATTTAGTATATTTAGGTACAGCTTGTGGTAGTCCAGCATATGCTGCACCGGTAAACATATTAAATCAAATTTATAATAATTCGTTATTATATTTCTATTTCTTATCTTTGTAGGAAATTCTTGTTGGAACGAATTATCGAGGTGACGTGGTATGACGAAATTTTATTTTATTACAAGTTTTAAAAAAGAGAATGATTAAAATACGAAAAGATTTGAATTTCGTATGGCAATGGCAGTCATCAGTGTACAGCTAAAAGAAGATCAAAGATCTCTACAAATGAAGAGACAATACTTTCATCAAAGATCATTCTACAACATAACTATTTGACATGAGTATTTTGTAGTATAATTTATTCCTATTTGTTCTATTTATTACTAACTTTACTTTCGAGCAAATCTTCATGTTCTGTCATATAGCGATACTATTGAAAAAAAAATCGAAGAACTGTTTTACACATACTTTTTTCTTGTTTTTATCCATATAGATCTGAATCAGCTTAAAATTTCTAAAATTCATTCGTAGCACTGCTATCTTATTAGAGTATCTCATCCTTCTTATATTACGTGCAGTTTTAATTATACAAAACATAGTGTTTATGATTGGTTTGAAGTGTTTTTAATCAGAACTATTAGTTAAAGCTTCTTATTCATAGATAATGAAGTCCTATGAAGAAAAACAATTTATGCGTTCTTTTATTTCTAAATTTAGGCTGATGTTTGGAGTCTTGGTGTTCTTCTTTATGTACTATTATGTGACAGTCTTCCATTTGATGATGAAAATGTAGCATCAATGTATGCTAAAATTTAAGTAACATCAAAATCAAAGGAATAGAAAATAGCTAGAGTTTAATAATGATTATTTTTCTTATTCAGAATGTTATCTATCATATATCATCATATTTATCACAAGAAAGTGTTGCATTACTTCGTCTTATGCTTCAAATTGATCCAACTAAACGAATTCGTATAGATGATCTTCTTTGTCATTCATTACTTATAAATCATGTTTATACTGAACCTGCCAAATGAGAATCTATTTATGAAGTATAGTTGAATTTTTTAATTCTTTAATGAATATCATTGACTTTTCATAGAATAAATTAGATCTACTATGTATAAGTGAAATGGCTTTATATTATGGCCGAACTATAAATGATATTGCACAAGATCTTTCTTATGTATGTCGACTATATTTTATTGAATTAACAAAACCTAGAAAAAAAGCGATTTCGTTTCCTTTCTAAAAACGATATGATCATATGACAGCGATATATTTCATTTTATTGAATTTTAAATCACAAAATAAATCAATACATCTCTACCTAATCATATACAATAGATCGCTCGTCAAACTACCAATGGACACCAGAAACAATCAAATCTTATTCCATCGAATTTATTTCGTGAAAAAAAATCAAGAATCAAATCCACTATCACAAATTAATTATAAACATCTACCACCAGCTGACCTTCTTCTTATATCTTAACAAGATAAAACACATTTACCATTTACCAATGGAGTGAAATCAACGATACCAACAAATAAGGAATATCATAATTATAAAACACTAAATAAAGAAAATACTGAAAATTTACAAACACAATGTCAAGAATCGATATTCAAGTAAAAATTATAAAACAACTGAACAAAGAAATATAAGCTTGGATTGTTTTGTGCTTTAGACCACCTAATTGTCAACGAATCCTGTTATTTGCTGAGTCACTTAGTGGATCAAGACGAATTTATCAAAAGAAAGGTGATGAGTTTTTCATTTTCTGAACAAAAATTTCTTAATGTGTTTTTCTTTATAGATCATCGTATTACTGCTTCAAAATCTTTTGATGACAGTCTTGATGATGATAATCTTGATGATTCCAAAATTACATCAGCATTAAAGTACATATTTTTTTTTGTACTGAATACTATCATACGGACAATATATCGGACGATCGCATAATCCAACTGCAAGATAATAATTTTATACGGCTGTCCACTTCACTCTATAGAGATTAGAGATGTTCTGGAACAAATTATTTTGATTCCTGTCTAGAGAAAAATTATTTCATAATTTATTCGTATCACATCTAAAAGAAATTCATCAATACTTGCTTTATTTATTTAGCTGATGACTAGTACTTTTCAGATCTTTCATTTGAATCATGTTCTGATTGATATGATTTATAAAATAAATCGCTTAAAACCATAGAATATTTAACTATAATCCTTAGTTTCAGTTTCATGAATCCCTAGTATAGATAGAATGATAGGGATTACGTCTTTTTGACAGATTCCAGTTGAAGTTTAAATATTCTTCTTTTATAATTACAGTTGAGGCTTATTCAGAAATGCATAGCCAATTCATTTCTGTAATCGTCGGATACATACGCGATTTTCTAACATCTTTTAAATAATGATTTATTATTTTTTCTGTAAAGCGTTTCCAGTGGACGCTATTAACAGTGATGATTTAGATGTATATTTTACACCGCAATGTCAAAATAAAAAAGTTCATTCACTATTTGGTAGTTTTGAACGTGGTTTAAATACTGTTAAACAAATTCTTACAATAAAACGACTCAATGCAAATAAACCAAGAAAAACTTGGGTATATAATTTATTGTTTATAGCCTCATAATGATTTTTATCTATTTAAATTTTAGGAAACAGCTAATATAACATCATTAAATTTCGATAATCCTGATCAATTATGTGATTTACTTGAACAACCTATTAAATTTAATTCTCACCTTAAATATAAAGAAAAAAGGTACATAAAGATTATTATATTATTAAACTAACTCAAGAGATATTCTTTTAAAAATATTTAGAAGTCATTTTATGTATGATGTATTTACTGAAGATGATTGGGATAAAGTTGTATTAGAATTTAATTTAGAAATAGTTGCTGTATAAGGCAAAGAATTAGGTATTCAACGTAAACGTACTAAAAGAAATGCATGGCATTATAAACTATGTTGTGAAGATATTATTGGACAACTTGCTCATCTTTTACCTCAATTACAAACATCTGTTTAAATGTATAAATTTTTGTCTGAACTGTTTTGTCTAATGAATTCTTATATACTGTGTAATCTCTAATATTTGTATTGTTACTGTTATTATATTTTATGTAAATAATTTTTGTCTAGTTCTTTCAAGTGAAATAAACAATCAATATAGACTCGATTTCTTTCTGATATGTATTTGGATCATTCAAATGAATACATTCGAGTGTCCTTTGCCGCGACCTCTTATTTTAACCAACAAATAATCAGGTAAACATATACATGATTCATCTATGATAAGAAAAGAGAAACGAAAAAAAGCAAAATATTTTCATACGATAAGATTAAAAAAATGGATGATGTTCAGAAATCAACTACAGAAACACGTACGGAAACAGATACATTTGGTCCAATTGAAGTACCATCTAAATATTATTATGGAGCTCAAACAGCTCGTTCAATGATTTATTTTAATATTGGGCTACCAACTGGTAAATATAAAAATATATTTTATATAAGTGATTTGTTTTTCAAATTGACTTTTCTTAGATCGTATGCCGTTTCCATTAATAGAAGCATGTGGATTATTAAAAAAAGCATGTGCAATAGTAAATAAACAATTTGGTCTTGAGAATAAAATTTCTGATGCTATATCACAAGCATGTGATGAAATTATTGATGGAAAATTAAATGAACATTTTCCATTAAGTATTTGGCAAACAGGATCCGGTACACAAACAAATATGAATGTTAATGAAGTTATTTCAAATAGAGCAATACAAATTCTTGGTGGTATAATGGGAAGCAAGAAACCTGTTCATCCAAATGATCATGTGAATAAAAGTCAAAGTTCAAATGATGCATTTCCTACTGGTAGAATTATCTCATAAATGGATTCTCTATTTTTCTAAACTTTTAATTTGTTCGTTTTTTTAGCTATGCATATAGCTGCTGTATTAGAATTAAATCGTCAATTATATCCAGCATTGAAATATCTTCATAGTGCATTAAAAAAGAAATCTGAAGAATTTTCATCGATTTATAAAATTGGTCGAACACATTTACAAGACGCTGTACCCATGACACTTGGACAAGAATTTTCTGCTTATACACATCAAGTTGCTATGGCAATTGAGCGTTTAAGAACTTGTGAAAAACGTTTATATGAATTAGCTATTGGTGGAACAGCTGTTGGTACTGGAATAAATGCACCAAAAGATTTTGGAAAATTTGTAGCACAAACTTTGAATGAACTTACTCAATTACGATTTGTTGATGCACCAAATAAATTTGAAGCATTAGCTACACATGATACCATGGTTGAAGTAAGTGGTGCACTTAATACATTAGCTGTTAGTTTGAGTAAGATAAAAATTATTACCTAGTTTTCTTTTTGAAACTATTATTTTTCTATGTAAAGTGAAAATTGCCAATGATATACGTCTTTTGGGTTCAGGACCTCGTTGTGGCATAGGTAAGTGTATTTTTTTATTTATTTATTATTATTTGTGAATGAAGAATGTTTCATAATAACTGATGCTATAACTTGTCAACAATATTTTTTCATACTTTTTCTTGATGTTGAAGGCTGAAATTTTTGTTACATAGATATCTAACTAAGATCTTTGAATCTCCAAAGTTTCAGTACTCTAACTAAAACCAGTAATAAAATGCACGAATACGATAAAAACACATGAATTTTTCTATTTGATTTTTGTAACATCTTTATTGATTGACCAGTGATAGTTATATCCATCTGATGAAAAGAAACCTTACAAGACAAATTTTTTCAAAAGCGAAAATTATAACAAAGCTCTATGTGTATGAATATGGTTTCTATTGACTTCTACGACCAATTGTAATTGATAAAGTATTTCATCTATCTTTTTTTGCACATTTTTCTTTCGAAAATTTCCTTCGGTCTTGTGTATCTTATTTTTTCTAATTGTAATGACATATCAAACACTTTTTTTGCAAACTTTTTCGTTCAATACTAAAGCCCGTCGAGTCCACAATTTTCGGAACCAATTAAAGAAACATTTTCAGTTCTTCATTCGTCAGAAAACTTAGCATAGCTATCTACTGATTCAATACGTTCATTAAATATACTACGAACTGTGCGATCAACATTTCATATTATTTGGAAAATTACAGATCTTGGTTATATATATATATATACACGTATATGAGAAAAATTTCAGCTTTCAACATCAAGAAAAAGGATGAAAAAATGTCGCTGACAATTTATCATTAGGCATTATCGAAAATTCTTTATATATATTTTTTTGTTAAGGTGAATTGATATTACCGGAAAATGAACCAGGCAGCTCAATTATGCCTGGTAAAATAAATCCAACTCAATGTGAAGCTATGACAATGGTAGCTGCACAAGTTATGGGTAATCATGTTGCTGTTACGGTTGGTGGTTCAATGGGACATTTTGAATTGAATGTTTTTAAACCATTGATTATTAAAAATGTTCTTCATTCAATAAGAATTCTTGCTGATGTTTGTAATTCATTTACTACTCATTGTGTATCAGGAATTTTACCGAATACATCTGTATTAACACGTTACATGCGTGAATCACTGATGTTAGGTAAATGATAGAGGAGAATTTT
The DNA here is from genome assembly GCA_905250075.1 of Rotaria sp. Silwood1. NCBI lineage: Eukaryota > Metazoa > Rotifera > Eurotatoria > Philodinida > Philodinidae > Rotaria > Rotaria sp. Silwood1. The sequence goes on along the minus strand of CAJNOP010000016.1, from coordinate 2,540,352 downwards.
GTTCTTTCTTTTTTAATACATATATTGATTTTTGTTTAGTGACAGCGCTAAATCCATATATTGGTTATGATAAAGCAGCAGAAATTGCAAAAAAAGCACATGCAGAAGGAATAACATTACGTGAAGCAACGTTGGCTCTTGGTTATTTAACAGAAGAACAATTTGAAAAATATGTCAAACCTGAAGATATGGTTTGAAAAATGGGCCATATATAAGTAGTGTTTTGTTTTCCAAAAAAAAACGTATTCAGTGTGTTATAATAGATAAAGGGGTTGATGGTTTTTTCTAATGCTTAACCAAAATTATAAAATCAAACTTGAAAATGTGCTTAACAGTTTATTTCATCATCAAATAGAAAGAAATGCAGACGAAGACCTTCGATGAGGATTAAAATTATCTCTTTAGACTGTTACCTTTGTTTTATTATAGTTCAGAATGTGTTGTATAATATTAATAGATACGTTGGATAATTTGACTAAATTCATTAAATCCTAAATTACAAAATCAGAGAAAGAAATATTGCAACAGTTTAATCCCTATAAACTCATTCAAAAAAATTTAATAGTTGGCAGCCTCGTAAAAACTTGACAAAAGATAATCACAATTTTGTTTCTAATAGATGTAATTATTTATTCTAAAAATTACTAATTCGACAAATTTCTCTATATTTAAATAACAACTAATAAAGTCTCGAAGTTCATTTACGATAAAATTATATATAGTTTGTATTTTCTTGTCTTTCTAACATACCGTAACGAGTTAACACAGATTTAAATACTTTCATCAACACTTATCAATGCATTGCCTGCATGAAAGAAAAAAGTTCTTCACTAGTCAATATTCGTAAACTTTTCTAGGTTTCACTAAGACGAAAAATCGTTCATTACATTGACACCTCGCATACATTAACCATCGAGTTGGTTATCATCTCTATCATACATATTCGAAATAAATAATCGATAGGTACGTTATCGTGTTTGAAATATATCAAAGTTGTTGTTATGGTTTTGCTAACTTCACGTGTATTGAATAACGCAAAATAAATAACAAAATACTGAAATAGTTTGCTTTCATTTTACTTTATTTAACATATTTCTCGCCAGAGCTCTTGATAGGTCACTTTTTTCTGATCTGAGCTGGTCTGGCCCTATATACGTGCAGGTCAAGGCAGGTCGATCAATGTTGCTGATTTTCCGCATACGTAAAATTCTATAAATCTGCATTAATTTTTCATTCTGGTTTTAGTTGCTCATTTAGTTTATTTCCATAAAGGTAAGCAAATAGCAACTTCTTGCATGAAATAGAAAAGTAAAACAAAGAAACAATCATCATAAGTATTTTTTCATATAAAAAAGACTTCAATTAACACAAATTTTTTGATCATGTCAGTACTAGCTCGCATAGTCGAAAAAATGTAATGATGATAGCGAAAATAAAATATGATCGGACATACACGGACGAGTTAAAAGAAAATCTACAACAAACATCTTGGGTATAAGTGATGTATATGATAATAGGCGAGGACATGGACATTTAAAAATCAGTTTTCGCAACAGCATGAATGAAAATTTTACTAGCCACTTTTTTTCTGGATCTAAACAGGTTTTTCTATCAGTCAACGTAAGTTTTACAAAATTTAATTGGCGTTCGGTTCAAGAATTTGTTGCTGGAATTGAATAAATTTATCAAACTACAACTTGCATAATAAGGCAATGCATCAAAATTTGATGTCGAAAACGTAACTGTCACTCTAACAATTTTAGACTTGACTGGTTTGTTAATCAGACTGAATGTTATATAGATAAATCAGGTCAAATCGGTAGCTCTGTTCTCTACATTACCAAACTTAAATCCATTTGTCAATATCTTTCGTATCTCAAAAGTGAAATTTTAAGTTTTGAATAGTTGCAAGCAGACAATTGATTGTTTGGGTAACATGATTGATAGTTGATGATGAAAAAATTCGAAAATTAGTCGTCTCGTTGATAAATCTTCATTTTTAACAATAGATCATCTAAAAATTAAGATGTCAATTACATTTAGTAGGTCTATTATAACGGTTTGAATCTAACTTTTATATTTTTGCAATATCTAATGCCATTTTACCGAACACAGGCTGAATTAAGTCTATCAGTTTTATTGGTTTATTTGGACTTCATATACTGGTTCCATGCTCTGTTTATTACATTATATATGTCGATATAATTTTATAAAATAAAAAAAGAAATACGAAAAGTTTTTAAAATGATTTCTTATTCGTAATAATATTTTGTAACTAATATTACATCTTAGCAACCTATCTATAGATTGTCTTCATTTAATTGACGAATATTTTTTAATCATTATTTTACTGCTTTCAATCTTATGTCGTCCAATGTTCGTTCATTCTTTCGTAGTAATCGTTCTCGTAGTAAAGAAATAAATATAAAACAACAACTAAATTCTCAAGAAACGATGTCACAAGGGTCAATAACGAAATTACCAACTGTAGAAAATCATCAACCTAGTAATTTTTTTTTACGTGATGTTAATGAATGGATAACAAGTATGAATTCTCAACAAACATCTATCAATATAAGTTGTTGTGGTGGTGATGAAAAGAAAAATGCTATTAAAAATCAAATAAAAGCTCCACGTTTGAATAAAGAAACAGTTGAGCAACCAAAGGAACTTGCTAAGCCACATGAACCTAATGATGAGAAGATCGAGGATATTGTTAAACAACACACAGCTAAAGTTGATGTTGATGATGATTTAAATGATTTATTTGGTAAGAAAGAAATAACAAAAGCGATAATAAATCAATTAGCTCGACGAGCATTAACTAGACCAATGAATTCATATAATGATGATCCACCACGTCTTTGTACAAAAAAACACGTAAGCAATTGATTGAAATCAATATGACATAGAAAGACTTTTTTCACATTATTAAGTGCTCGTTTGCTAATGAACCATTGACCATCAAACCTGTAACTTGTGTGCCTGGTATTGGTCCAAAACATGGAGATTTATGTGAAAAACAAGGGTATGACAATATATGACATAAATTTTTATTATTTTGTTTGCTTTTGTTTTTAATTTAAGAATTATAATGGCTCATCAATTACTATCCAGATATATGATGAGTGGCAACGATGAAGAATTTGAAGAATCCCTTGTTGTTCAACTTGGTTTTACACCAAAATCAGCTGCAATGACACGTGATGGACTCAAAGAAATGAGACGACATTTGATTTAATTGTTTTGAATTTTTTCTTATTTATATTTACTATTGTTCTAGTTACAGTAAAAGCAAATAGAAACGAAAAGAAAGGCGTTTTTTTTATTGAATGTTAAATGTTTTTCAGATGATGCAATTTTCCTTCATTCCACAGAGCATATACAGCTCAATCGACTTTTTTCTTATATCTATTAGCTTTGTTTAGATACATTACCAATGTCTAGAAAAATACAGCAGTCAACAAAAGTCTTCATCTCATTAGACCTTAAGTATTATAAATGCAGGAGGTTCGAATATATTTCTGCATACACTTCAGCAAGAATGTAACTTACTGATTCCAGCTCACTGCGTTAACTTTTACCAAATATGTGACTAACTCTTGCTATTTTGATATGCAATTGAATTTCACTTGCATGGCTTTTCTTCGACGAATAGATGAGGGTATTTCCTGAATGATTATTGTCTTTGAGTCCGTGACACTAGGACGTTGATCATAAGCTTGTCATTTCGTTTTAGTACAAGTGTGTTTTCTGAACCTTGTAAGCTGGTTATTCATCGTCGCTCTCATTACTAAAATCATCTTCATATGGACTAAGGTCAGATTCATCGTCATCATCAATATCAACTGATTTTGCTTCGATAAACTTAATCATCTTATAATCAACTTTCTTATATATGGCTTCATATTTGTAAGCTGTTAAAGAAAACCCTCAGCCGATCCTAATACATTCCAAGTAGTTAATCGAATACTAGCTAATCCCTGAATATCTTGTAATTTGTATGATGTTTCTTGATCTCAGATGTAATTTCTCATTCATATACTTAGACAAAATAATTTAAAAGAATCTGTGAAATGTAAGAGATGTATTTCCAAAATATATAAGCTGAATCAGTCTAATAAAGACGGTTATTGAGAAAAGAAAGTTACAGACTCAGACTGTTTCTATCGGCTTTAATGTAGAATATTTTATTGGTCATCTAAAAATTCCAACATCAAAATGTGCAAAAGCATGATCGACCAAATATTCTCGAGGTGGAGCATATGCATGACTTCATCCAAGAAATTCTTCGATTGAATATTGATTATAAGATAAGACACGTGATGCTGTTGCAACTAATCATATACTTATCTAAATTTGGTGATTCCGATGTAATTAGATTGAATTCAGTTAGTTTGTTATGCCATTTTCCATTATCCAACATGATACAATTCTTTTGCTTTGAACTTTTCAACAGATGAAGTATTTTGTAGTTGATATTTAAATTGGGCATATAATTTACAATTCCATGGTTAACTACTCATTTGATTCAGCATACAAACTACTAAGTCTCTTGCATTCAATCAACAAAATGATCTGATTTCATTAAACGAAATTCTTTCCATTCACATATACCCACGCTTGGAAGGTTAAATTTACTTGAGTTTGTAATTGCATTCACTATTAAACGTTAACCTAAAGAAACATTAGATAAAGTATAAATTTTTCAATCAGCACACCGATTTTGCGATCCGTTCTGTTAAGTTCTCACCTTTGCTCATACGAGGGCTGCAAAAGATGCCGAAAATGTCCACTGTACCTAATGTTCGTTAGTGGAAGTACTCAACCAAAATAACACCAACTGTATGTTACACTCTGATAATATACCTCTCATTTATATTTCTCAGTGCCAGTTTCTTTTTACTGAGTGAACATTAAGTGAATTTTATTATCTTCATGCGTCACTTTTCTATGATCAGCAGGACTTCTCTTTTCAACGGATTATCACCATTTTTCGTAAGAGAATTTTTCTAGATGCTTAAAAAAAAGGAGAAGAACATACATAAAAACAGATCTGAAGAAATATTGGCTTTCACGTTTCATTGACCCTAGGACGCCTATATAAAGGCCACATCTTATCAAAGAGAAAAACTTTCCAAAAAGAATAGAAAAGTCCACTTACGAAAAAGAAACATCCGTTTGTCTAACATATACATATATATATAATGGATTTTCAGATTTAAATTAAATTTATTCATATCCATGTTATATTGATCTCAATGAATCAGTTCATATGACAAAAAAAATCTTTAAGAGAACAGAAATGACCACCAGAAGAACGAAATATCCATTACTGGGGTATTCATATTTTGTTTTTCTCTATAACTATTGATATACTTGACAATTTATAAGGTGTGTTAAGTTCTACATATGCTTGGTGCACTTAAAACGAAGTGGACATATTTTGAACCTTTGACATTGCTGTGTTTTTGACAGTTTCCTTACGTCGGAAGTTGTTCCTATTCAACGTAAATAGTTTGATGATATATTTCACTCATTGGTCATTGCTGATGATTGTTGCTTGGGGAAAACAATTGATCGATAAAGAGCATTGAAAATATCTATTAAACGATCGAAAAATCGAAATGATGCGCGGAAAATAAGAAATTCTTACTCTTATGTAGAACAATCATTAAGAAAAGAAAGAAAGAAAGAAAGAAAGCAATAGTAAAACAGCTTCAATCAAGTTCAATGAGAACATGTCCAGATAAGTTATAAGCAGACACTTACTAATATTGCCTACTTAATTATAGAATGCAATTGTTCGACATGAAATCATTTTGGTGCCTTTGTCTCATTATTTTTAAAAAGTGCTAGTCGATTACTCTGTCTGTGGTTTCTTTCTATTCAGTTCATTTCACTCGTATCTGTTCGGAAGTATGTTTATCTTCCATGCGATAGTTTGTTACAAGATAAAAGAAATCTTGTTTATCATTTCTTCGGCTGTGTCTTATTACGATTACTGATAGTGAAGCATATGGATTTCATAGCTTTTAAGAGCATGGGGTTGCTATTTCAGAACCGGCAAAGTCGCAAAGAACAGTTTTATGTCATTTTTAAGGGTTTCTTGTGGATGGTTTTTTCCTACTTGATAGATATAAGTTTCTATGCAACTGAAGAAAATGGCAAAGAAATTTTTAGAAAAATCACGACGAAGAAAACACAAAAATGTAAAGACTTCCAGTGTTCATTGATGAATACATCGTACTCATACATCTATGCAATCGTGAATATTACAGCTGTCTAGATTTTCTCTTTTACAAACTATCGTAAAAATGACTATGTACATTATATTTTTGAATAGACGATAGTCACTATAATAGTAGACTGAATGTCCTAAAAAAAGTAAGTTCATTGTTGAAAAACGCATCGTTAAATACACTAATATTGTTAGAATTTTCTCCTTGATGCTGGAAAACCACTCGAAATGAGTAGCGTTTAGATGAAGAATTAAATAATTGAAATGAGACAAGTGAAAAATTACAATATTTTACACAATTTTCTTTTTAATGTTCTCAATACCGATTAGGATAAGTCAAGAATAGCTCTTGCATTAAGTATTGTCAGAAATTTCAAAAAGTATCTAAAACGGAATGCACACATCATAAAAATGCTACTGATCAAAATTAAAATGAAAGCACTATTTGATGAATGAGAAAAATTTATGTTTATTGCCTGAAATCTATTATTATACATGAAAAAGAAACACGAAATATAGCGAAATAAGAAGTATCACATTATATTTCCAATTTACTGTTCTTCGTCATGTGATGGACGAGATTGAGACCGTCTTGATAATGGCTGTTGTGTTTTGATATCTTCTAAAAATGAAACTTTATCTGATGATGATTGAGTTTCATGCTCAGTATGAGATAAATTACGTGATTTTTCTTGTTTTTTTTCTGATGATTGACCATCCTTTCGTGACGAACGAGGTAAAAGAGGTGGAGCAAATGAATTAGTTGTTCGTAGAGTTTCATCAACGGCTATTGTTGGTTGTTCTAATTCTGATTGTTCTGGTACTGGAATTTCTTTAGGTATAATTACATACTTGTAAAGAGTTGTTCGAGGTACCGGTTTTTCTGGTCGTACTTCATAAGGACGAAATCGTTTTTCGCAACATAATTCATATAAATGATGAAGGACTCTAGTTGCAACAAAATCACTAAAATTAAACAAATAGATTTGCTTCTCAACCAAAATATTCATTGGATTGAATTGTTACCTAGCATTTGTACTAATAATTCGTAAAATAAAATATCCATCAGGTTCTAAATATTCCATATTAAAGAAGCGGAATATTGTTCGATTATTCTTGTAATAGATACGAGGTACAATAAACATTCTTGATTGATGATGAATTTTTCGTCCGTCACTTAAAACGTAAACTTGATCTCCAGTAACAACAGATTCATCACGCTTTTGAACTAGAATATGAATATATCATCAATCGATCAGATTTCTTTCGTCTATTAAAACGATAGCGAATGATAAGATTTATTATAATGTTGTCAAAACACCGACAATCGAAATAATCTTCTATTACTGGGTAAATTTTGTCGATCTTTTTGTAAAATCATGAGACGAATTTTTATCAATTCTATCGTATTCTTTCAATGAAGATGTATATGAGATTTTTCGCGAAGAAACTCATCCAGAATACAAATATTCATATAAGATTGTCGCAAGCAACAATTCTGTCGTTATGGAATTAAGAACATGTTCAAAAAGTTTGTTCATATAACACTATAGTGTCTATGCTAAATTTATCAATTGCTTCAAGATTGTTTTTTTTTCTACAACTAAGGACATTAAACAAATGGTTCATTTGAATCATGCGTTTCTAGTTGCGAAAATTCTTTTGCTTATATAATATAAAAAAATTCTCATTGATGTTACTACAACATTTCTTGGAAGAAAGAGAAAATACACTGTTTTTGTTTTTATCAGCAGCAACAAACAACTACTCATGGCGCATACCAGCACGTCTATGCAAATATTCTGTGTAGCAACGTGTTGTACTAAATTTAGCATGTACAATACAAAAAAAAAATGAAGTGTATTGTACTTTGCAAAAACAAACTACGTACAAATAAGCAGAAGAATTTAAATGATGATAATATCTCAAGTTTAATATTCTTGTCTGTATCAAAGTAATACTATTGATTTCGAGTCTCAATTTAGAATACAAATGAATTGTTAAATATATATCTTTCTTTGATTATATTCTCTTATGAGATTGTCGATTTACATTTATCTTTTAATATATATTCTACCTTTCATTACATGTTCATTTTCTTCTTCATTAATATGATTTGCACACGAATCATCAAATGGCCATTTTTGTGCTAATTCTCGATTCATGACTTTTAAACGTCCTATTAAATGAATTTCTCGTCGAAAAAATAATCGATATATCCATATAAAAAAATCATATATTGTAAAAAAAATAACAATCACAAGCCAAAACCATAAAAATGTAAATATTTGCTATGAGATAAAAATAAACGACACATATAATTGAAATTTACAAATGATTTAAACCTGATTAAAGAGATTAACTGGTAAAACACACATAACCGTATATGTATGTGCAATAGGCAATGCATTTGCCTCACGAATTTGAAAATCACTTAGCAAAAAAAAAAATAATGAATTTTTCTGTTGAAGAATTTATTAAAATCTTCTCACCATAATGTCACTTTGGGAAAATATCGACTTTGATAATCCCAACCTCGTCCTTCATATAAAAACTTAAGAACTGTAAAACCTAATGACCAAAATGGTTGACCTAATAGAAAAGATAAAAGTAAGACTTGTGCAAAAACATTTATCGCATAGATTATTTTGATAAACAGAAATAAATTTCTTAAATAATCTCCCATATAACGACCAGATGATGGAGAAAATACTAAAAAACATTTTTTCCACCAGAGTGTTTCACGATTATTCGATTGACGACGTGGATCATCAACATATTGATCAATAATTGAAACCATATATTTCATTAATTGTTCACGTTGTTTTTCATTTGCTGATTTTTTATAATTAGTCGCAGCTTCAACAAGATCTCGGACATCGATTCCTTATTAAAAAGAAAAAAGCTCGAAAATATATTTGGTTTCTAATATTAATAATTCTACCTGATCGTTGACATAACGCTCTCCATAAAACATATGGTGCAAAGAAAAAAAATGCTTGAAATAAAAGTATAAATGGTATCCATTGATAATAACGAATAGAAGATTCATAGCGTATATTAGTATTTTCTGGTATTTCTCTATCATCATCAAGATAATACGTATTACGAACCCAACATACCTAATATTTAAATTGAAATGACATAGTTTAAAATACACAAAAAACTTACATTGTTTGTATAATCTTCATAATTTCCAGTAAAAAATGCTGGAACCTATAATGAAGATTTTTATAACTATATTCGATTGTTTCTATATATTAAAAAAATCTGTTACCCAACATTGAATACGTTTCATAGTAAATTCTCGATTTGATACAATGACAGCAAATGCAATAAGTATAGCACATGTATATCGATAACTAAGACGATCACCTGTTGAATCATCACTTCGAGATGTACCAAGAAAAAAAACTGAAAATTCATTGGCAGCTTTTAATATTAATCCTGACATTGATAATAATGGATTAGTATTAGTCTATATCTGAAGATAAAATAAATCTTCATCTATAATTGCTTATATCGAGCAAAAATAATGCATCAGTGGGGAATAAATGAATCAGTCCTCTAGTACTATTCTTGCTTTTTCTATTTTTTTTGTCATATACATTTGATTAGTAGAATTTGGCATTTATGTATGGTATATATCACGTACTTAACTAATCGCCATAATCTATAAAATTCATATCTATCAGTTTCTTTCTTATACGAAGCTATAAATAGAAGTTGATTGATTTTTGGTCGACTTCATTTTTTGCTTAACAAAGCTAGATTTAATAATAACTCTTACCGTATGATAGAACTTACATCACATACGCATACGTAAACACCCATCACAGAAATAACGTTAATAACCGTGTGTAATAATGAATAAGACGAGTTATTATATTTGTCAAGTGTATATAACATTGAACAAAATAACAAAAAAAGAATTGAAAATTATTGCTACTTGTATAATAGTTGTTATAAAAAGCATCTAAATAAATCTTTCTTACTGTTCATCATACAATCCCAGCATGATTGCGGTTTTTTCCATCAATGTCAAACATTTTTCTTTCACCTTTTTTTTTCTCACGTTCTCTATGACGATGAACATAAGTAAGCATAATACTCAGAATAAAAATATTTTTCTTCGAGAAAACTTTGTCATGATAGTGACGTTTTTATTGGTCTCTCATTCTCGGAAAGAGAACACTACGAAAGAAAAAAATGCATGCATGTGAGAGGAAATAATAGACGAGGAAGAAAAAAACGTCCTCGCTCCCTCTTTTTTTTTCTTCATTGACATATCATCGGATAAAAGAGGAGCAAAAGTGTTGGGAATGAAGAGCATGCATAAGAGAACCACATGTGCTACAGCATACATAAAGCAATCGTTGTCATATCTGCCAACTACACATATACGCTCTTGCTATTGTTATCCGACAAGATTATAAACAATAATTATGAAATTTCACCTGACATTCTTCAATAACGATATGTACAACTGTTGAAAAGATGTTTTTTGATTACTAGTTTAATGCACAACTCATGAAATCGATGCATATAGATATAATATGTAATCATACTTTTTGTTTTATCAAATACATCAAAGATAGTCAACACGTTTCGAATTCTTTCAATAAATTGAGGATATCTAGGAGAAACCTATATATGATTAATTGATTGAAATATGTTATTTTGTAGCGGAAGATTAGAGCTGTCATCTAAATTTACATTTTTTGAGAAAAATTTAAAACAATTTTTTTTTTGAATAAAATATCTAAATGATACAGAAGTCGAATAGATTGACATTTTGTATATGAATAAATGAGTTGTGTGATGCGTTGACCTTGCTTTCGGACGATTGCTTTTAACCTTTTTGGAATACTGTTGAGCATTTTCTCACATTTTTTTCTACATTAAAATCTTTTATTTAACATCATGTAATAAATTAAATTCATATTTTTATAAATCTTTTTGAATGACATTTCACAAGTTTTCTATTAGCCGTAAATTATCTATTGGCTTTTGAAACGGATACCGGAAGTTTTTTAATAAAACTATCGAAAATATAAATCCGAGCAATCAGTCTTTTAAAGAATAAATTGAAAACATTAAACATCATAAAATAAGATTTTGAATATGAAAGCCTTTAACCCCATATGAAGTGTTATAAAACTCCAATCATAATTAATAAATAAGATAAATTCGATACAAAAAAAAGTTCGGTGATCAAAAGGCATACAACTATTATCTAAAAAAAAACTTTTTAATTTTTTCTCAAAGATGTTTAATGAGAATATTCATTCAAGGTTAGCGAAATGGTCATAATATTGTACTACATTCCAGTATTCTGCGGGAACGACTTTTATCGATTTCTGCGTTCCGATTCTCGTAATGCTTTTAGAATTTCAATTAGGATTTCATTCGTCATATTTGAGAAAAAGTATTATTGCGAGATATCAGAAATTCGCAAGCTATCGAGTTAGACTACATCGTCGCAGGATGGCAAGATATTCGACAGCGAGATGAGTACGAGACTGTATGAGATGTGACGATAGATTTCCGCTGTCTTATAAAAGCTTGCTTGATCACTTAATTCAATGTCAACAACTGCAGCTGATGTCGAACGCCAATTGAGTACTGGTAGGACGAATAACAAATAAAGTTGTCTAATTTTTGATGATAGTTATTTGCTATTTAATTTTTAATTAGTAAGCCGATGCAAAAGTCTTTAAAAAATGTCGAACTTTATGTCTCAATAATGTGCAAATCATATTGGCTTCGTCTCTTTTTCGTGTTTGAAGAAGTGATATTTGGTAAATATACGCATAAAAATAATTGTTTTTCTGTTTGATTTATGCTGCACGACAGCATCTTTACTAATAATCTTGTAAACTCGTTGCGACTACATTTATGCATTTCGAAGTATTTTTTTCCAGATAATAAAGATATTAAGTCATTATTAAGCATGCTATCGTTTGTGGAATGAGACAGACTATTATAACATCTCAAACACTCGATAGTGGCACACTTTCACAACAATCATGAACGTTGTCGATTTTTCTCTTCTGTAATTTTCGAAGCTCTTTCAGATTGTTGTCTATTTACTATTGTACTGATTTTAGAAAAACATTCCTAGTACAACATATACCTAAACTTTGTAGGTCGAATTTAACTTGCATTTTCATTTCATAATGATAGGCAGCTTAAATTTGGTCTTTAACAAAACTTTGCAGCATACATATCATGATATTATTAAAGAAATATAAAAATCGCTTGAACTACTTAAGGACTATTCAAATGAACTTTTTGCATCGTCTTTTTGAGACACCCTGTAAGCTTGTCATGGATAATATCGATTTACTGAGAGGAGTCGAAACTTTTCGGTCGCCTTATAGTATCACAATTGTGCTTTTGATATTCACAATGAATAGTTAAAGATTATGCTGATAGAAGTTGACAAAACATTTGTTTAGCAAATGGTCAATCTAAGCTTTTTCGTTGTTCATATCCTTATTTTGGTGTTTTGGTCTTTTCTCATATTGAAAATATCAAACTCTATAATCCAAACGATAGAATGCGACCTCTAGCACATAGATAAACCTCATAGTCTTTATAAACTATCCAATCGAAAGTTTCCCATGAATATTGTTTTTACGTTTCATTCATTATTTGGTAAACTCATTAATACAAAAATCTAGATTAGATTGATTTCTATATCAAAAGGAAACTATTAAAATAACGGATGTTTCTTTGAGTATTCCCTTTCCAAATCAATAATTCCAAGCTTCATTAAAAAAACAATCCATAGAAATTATTTAATTATTTAAAAACCGGTATAAAAAACCTTGGACTAAAAAAATATGATTAATAATTAACTACTAAACAAAAACAAATCAGTTTACTAACGGCACAATGTTTTCAAATGCCATAATAATGAATTAGTCAGTTTTACCTTCATCAATATTTACTGATTATTTATATCAAATATTCAACAAAAACATTTTGATGCTTTTTGTGAAGCTCGCCTTATAGACGTGGACAATGGTATTCATTGATTATATTCGTTTAAAAAATTCTTAATTTATGTCATACGAACCAATGCTGATAACAAAAAACAAAAGATTATAGTGTATTGTCTTGGATATGATTTTAAATATAGATAGTGTCGATACTTTTTATATTTATTATAGATATTTAGTACAGCAGTAAACACATCAACAGAAAATTTTATTCCACCTAATCATCGGCTTTATGTAGAGAATTTAAATGGAAAAATAAAATAAAATCACATTATAATTCATTGTTATTATTTTTATACATTATGTTCAAATACGTGGACAAGCATTTTTTTTTGTTTTTGATGATATACAAAATTCAGCAAGTACTTTACACGAATTGCAAGGTATAATGTTTTTTTATGATAACCTAATATTTATATCTTCAGCTAAATGTGATTCAGATGTCATACATTTATCAAAATAACTAAAAAGACAACTTCTCTAGCGGCAATCAATCAGCCAGAACTGAACTAACATAAAGGCACCCTACATATACCTTCACTACCGTCTAATTGTACCCTTCATGAACAACATATGGTTATGCATTAAATTTTTCCTTAAGATAAAAATTTTCGAACAATACATTGAGTATCGACTAAAGATAATGATTTATAACAGTTATCATAAAAAACAAAAGAAAATTATCAGCTTTAGCTCTAGTAAAGTACGTCTGAGCTAGTACAAAAGATGCTTTAAGAGAGGCTGATATGAAACTATCAGAATCCTAGTCTATCTGCAATTGGGTTAAACGAAAACTAACTATTGTTCTAAAAGAATGTTACTTATATAAGAATGAGTATCAGTCAAATCATTATTTTAGATCTCTATCTTATATACATTGAGAATTAGTTCTTCTCCATATCATGACGATCGAATATTTCAACAAAATCATTATAGTAATCAATTATTTCCCTATGAAGAAAGTTCTACAAACAGAATTTATGCAATTACTTTCTTTGTAGCATTGACGAACTCTGAAGAAATGAATTGTATTACGAATGTTATTGTAGAAACTGCAGCCAAATTACAAATGGATTACCACTATGTGATTGGTGGACAAACAATATTAGTTAGTACTATTATTTCAATGATAACACTTTTTGTTAGTAATGGAAACAACACGAGTATTAGTACTTTTTCGTCAATTTTTTTTGGTCATCATGATGTTCCAATCGCATTTGGATGAAAAGGAATAACTTTTATTGATTTTAAGAATGATACAGATGCTGCTTTAGTTAAAAGTGTGTAATTTCATGATCATTATTAATTAATGTTATTTCGATGGTTTGGTAGATGTATTCAATGGTTTCAAAAATCTCTGCTACGAATGTAATTGTATTTAACTTTGCTAAAAAAAAGTAACATTCAAGATTCTCATACGGAGTTGCATGTTTCGATAGAATTCAAGTATTTACTTTTGTTATTGTTGTGTTTGCTTTTTAAAGAATGCAGAAAAAAAAATATCATTTTACAAGATGGTTCTTCAAGGATATGAAGTATATAGTTTTAGAAAATCTTTATATTTTAGATTTATCTCATTAATTCACTTAATGAATCCTTTGGAAAGTAAAAACGATTTGCATACAGAACAATTATCTGCTAAAGTTTCTCGATTGAAAAATGTTAGTTAATATTTAACTAAATTTTAATTACATAAAATATTACTTTTATTTTTATTTCTAAGATTGCAATTGATATTGACAATGAAACAAAAGAACACAATCGTTTTCTTGAATCAATGGTAAAACTTATCTAATTTAAAAACAAGATAAAATTTTATTATTATTATTATTATTATTATAGCGTTTCGATTTTGATACAGCACGTAGCTTTCTTGGTGGAAGTTCTCGTCATTTAGGGAATGTTATGTCAAGTGGAAAAGGTGATCGACGATTTATGTGCTATGTTATTGGTATAGCTGTGTTTGCTTTCTTTTTTCTATATTATGTTGTAAACTCATTCCGAAGTAAGTAAATAAGTTGAGTGAAATATTCATTTGTACATTTATGTTATCGTTTATTTTCTTTTTCGGAATGAATATTGTCACCATTGAAAACTCATCTTCAAACGTTTCTTCTTATTAACTATGTATTTATAGAAATTTATCCTTCTTTTTGTTTTGTGGAGGTTTTCTTTTTAAGTAAAAATTAATAAACTTATAACGGAACGTTTTCAATGGAGTAATTGCTTTTGTACCAAAAACTATCGAATTATCGACCATACGGGTTTTCTAGAAAACCGGCTTGCGATGATAATTGACATTTCGCCAAAATCATTTTTGATCTACTCAGATTATAGAGCTTATGGAGTTGCCTATGAAACAATAATCTGTCCCGTTTTCAAAAAACTGAGTTTTAAGTAGAATAATATTATTTTGAAGATTTTCAAATTAAAATATTACTATGTATCTATTTTATGAATTTAAAAAGTTATATTTTCTGCAAAAAAAAAATATTTCAAATAGAAAAAGTGACTGTTTTCTAGGCGATTCGATATGTACTATAATCTGGACAGATGCAAATTTTTGACGAACACTTGATCAATCCGAAAAACCAATATATAAAAATCTAAAAGAATTACTTATGATCATATTGGAAACCAGCAATATTTGATAATTTGGAATTTATTGACTTCTAGTGCGAAAGAGATTGATTAGTTGAAAACGTTCCTTTGCAAGATTTTATTTTCTAGAAATACATGTTTTATATGATATGTTTATCAAGGTTCGAAAGAAGTTTTAGTGACTTTACATATCCTATTCAATCCATAACTTGTCAAACTTACGATGAAACGTTTTCAACTTGATCAATTGTTTTGTAACTTGGACTCTGTGCGTAATGTAGACTTCAGTGAGACAGGTAAAAACCTCCAGAGAATTGTTTCTTCACAAAATATCAAAATCGTATAAATTATTCATATTCTACGAAAGATGCTAGAGGTTTTTTATTTTAGAAGACTTGAATATCTTAGAAAGAAAATCTTCTTGTGAACTGTAATTTTTATTACAGTTTACCTTATGTACTGAGTCCGAATTTAAAAGCGATGAATCAGTTGAAAACATTTCTTTACTAGATAAACTTGATAATATGAGTAAAATGTAATACACATGTTTCTTTTGTTGACTTTATATGATTAATATTGACATCGGAAGCCTCCAGGACCTTGTTCAATATTTAGTCTTGCACTCATTAATGTTATTTACGTTTGGAATTAAATCAATAGCAAAATACGTTAGTAATGGTAGTTGTCAACTGATATAAATGACAGAACTAATCATTTTTTCTGGTAAATGTACTGTTGATTTAAAAAAATTCTTTTTTAGATAAAAAAAAGAAAGAAAGAATGAAGTTGATTACACATAATATGCTTACATCAAATATACTCAAAGGAGTGACGAAAGGTTTTCCATTAAAAATTAATGCTATTAAAATAGAAAATGTATCAGTAGATTATAATCGAGACTTCATTACTCGTATTCTTCAACGTATTGAATATGATGCTTTACGAACAGCTGTGACGGATGTAAGTTCTAATTGAGAATAAAATTTATAATAATGCATTTTTTTTAACTTTAGCTTGGTTTGAAGGAATTATTACCAGAGACACTATCAGAAACAATTCAACATGATGATGAATTTCTTAGAAAAATGCATAAAATTTTGCTTGAATATGAAGTTGAAGAAGGTGAACTTATTTGTCCTGAAACTGGTCGTAAATTTCCAATTTTAAAAGGTATTCCAAAAATGTTATTACAAGAAACTGAAGTATCATAAATTGTTACTTTATTATCGTTATTATTGTTAAAAATAAAACATAGAAGAAAAAAAAACAGCTGATCTAACTTCATTCTGATTATTCAAAATAGCACCTTACATTCAGAAGAAAGTTAAGTTTAATTAAAGTGAGAAATGTGTATACTGAGTTACTTGAAAAATTAAGTTATTTCTCAGTTGGCACTCATGAGGACAAAAGTATATGTACACTCAAGGGAAATTAGGTAGATCTTGCCAAACGATTTTTCTAATGAAAAAAAGGTTTGATTTACTGTACTAATGAATAATATTTTCCAATCGAATAATATATGATTCTATTCTCAGACTTATTTCTTTTCTGATAGTTGTAAGCATCGATATTAACTCATATTTTTGGAGCTAATGCAAATTTTACACATTTATTCAAAGCCGAAGTCTTCGAATGATCTTCCAAGATGTAATTAAAAGTAGTACCGAATAATAGATTCTGAACTCAACAACCACAGTTAATGACTTCATTGAAAGCGATAATTCAATCTTCATAGGAATGCAGATATCAGTGCTGTCTCACAATTGGTTTATGATGAATTTAGCTTCATTCTAAAGTTTTTTCTTTCGATACATCAACCGTAGGGATACAGTGGTGATGAAGCGCTGTACGTCTGATGTTCAGCTTCACCCGTGCACTGGTCTAAACAGGTACGTATAGAATAATGGTGAAAACGATGAACGCATGATGAAACTATGTTGACCTTGGATTGATTTTGATTTTTTCGATTGACAAGACTTTCAAGAAAACATCTATATTTTATAAAAGCAGCCTAAAGGTTTTCGTAGTCCAAGAATTCTATTCTAAAGGAGTTTTGTTGAAATTCTCAAGTTTAGTTTTCTCGTTCAAGAAAGATTTAATTCTTACGTAAAGATCTGCATCGTGGTCGCACTCGTGGCCAAAAAACTTGAAAAGTCTTTCATAAAAGCCTTCTCTAACGAGACTAACAGAATAAGTCAAGTTGAATTTTTTTGTTCATAATTCTCTCTTCTTCAAAATGCTGTTTAAGACGCAAAGATAGAACAATCTTTCGCAGAGATACATGTTGCGCATTGGTCATGACCAATTAACAGTATTTTTCTTCGATGGAGACTATTTTATCTTCAAGTTTGAAACGACATTTTGAAAAGGAGATTAGCTTCGATCAAATGTTCAACTAGACTTATTCTTCTATTCTCGTTGGAAAAGTCTATCGTGATAAATCTCCTTCTTTTTCTGGTCGTGATCATGACCGTGATGCAGATGACTACTCTTGTAGTTAAGTCATGTTTTATAAAATTCAGGTTTTCTTTTAAAATAAATCTCCTTCGACCGAAAAATTCGAAATCAATCTAAGATCATCATAGTTTTAATATTTGTTTACCGTCTTCATCGTTATGTTAGGCATGCATGTCTAGACTGCTGCATCCGTAACCAATAGATCTAATTAGTTACATTAATTTTAAAGAAAATCCTGATTCATTAACTGTAACCATTCATGAACAATTATCATATTTATTGTAGATTAAATTCTCAATGATATGCGTCGAAATCGAATACATCGAAAACTTGATAAGCCATATCAATATGAAAATAAATCAAATGGACTTCAATTATATTCATTTGATATGATACCTGAATATCTGCAATCAAATCCATATATTCGTACTGGTTATCGATATGGTTTAAATTTTAAAGATTGTTTACTTAGGTAAATATATTTTAACTTGAATTTTCAAATTTATTTATTGATTTTTCATTCAGTTTACTTTATCTGAATAATGAATCCGTAAATGTTTGGTCACATTTAATTGGCGCTGGAGTTTTTCTATACTTTTTCTTTCGTGATATTTATATTGGAACTGCATTACCATTTCTCAAATCAACATCAGATTATTATTTTATATTATTTTATACTTTTTCTGTGATTGTAAGTTTTTAAATTTTCTTTCCTTTGATTTTCAAATTATTAATATACTATGATGATAGATATGCATGTTATGTTCTGTTTTATTTCATCTGTTTGGTTGTATATCATCACGAGTATTTGCAGATTTTCTCAAAATCGATTTATGTGGCATTGGACTTGGTATTCTTGGTTGTTATTTATGTGGTCTTCATATTTCATTTGAATGTTATCATCATTGGAGAATACGATATGAAACAATAATTATTTGTATAATGTTTATTGCTGTTATATGTTATGTACACGCTGTAAAACGATATGTAACACGAAATATTCATATTACTTTATTTGTGGCAATATCTCTTCTTGGCTTTTTGCCAGGTTTACATTGGTATTATCTTCATGGTGGCTGGTCAAATCAATTCGTTCAACATTTTTTTCCAAAATTGTTTGTACTTTATGGAATATTGGCCATTGGAACCACTGCCTATTTAACAAAATTTCCTGAAAGACTTTTTCCTGGTATTTAATATAAAAGAAATTTCTAATGAAATTTCTTTTGTTTTATTCATTTAGGCTATTTTGACTTTATATTTGCAAGTCATCAAATTTGGCATATTTCATCATTAGGTGCGTTTATTTGGTGGTATGTAAATGGTGTTGAATTATTGCAATATCGTCTTAGTAATCCTTGTCATACTCTTCAAAAATAAATAGACATATTTTTATATGTGGCTTTCGTAGCCAATCTTAAGCAATAATTGATTTTCTACATAATTATTGACATGTATTGATGCTCGGATTTCATATTTAATTTTGTGTATCTTTCTTTTTTTATTTATTTATTTTCATGTTGATTTTGATTATTTTTATGAAATACTGATATTTTCAAAGCGACAGTTGAAATAAAGATTTGTCAATTAACAGTTAAAAAATGTAGTTTTGAATGATTTTGTTTAATATTTATACTTTTTTGCAGTAATATTTAATCCTAAACTTTCAAAGGACATGCGATATGTGTACATTAGAAGTCATTGCATGATGGGAACGATCAAACTTGTTCAATTCATATGGTAGACTTCAATAAAATTGGACCTGTATGTAGTCACTAGCGAGATGCGAAAGCATCAAGAACTTCAGCTTCTTAAATTGTTCCTTCATCCAGATATTTAATTTACATGAGAAGTATCCTAAGGTAAACAATGAAAGTAACCATTGAAGTATGCATGCATTGTATATTTTGCCGTTGTCCAACAATTTCATTGGTATTCGATATCCTTCTGCCTTTCGATCAGAATTTGTGTTTCTTATTAGCGATATATGAATTTCTGCTTTGGAATTAAGTACGACTTTTCCACCCTCGACATCAACAAAAATTCTCCTAGTATATATACATGAACCAGTTTGAGTAAAATTACCATCCATTTCCAGAAAAGCTACTCTGTCGATGATTGTCGCTTTGGCTAATTTTTACATATGTCTATTAAGGAAAGTGTTTGATGAGTTTCTGCGAAAACCCTTCAAAAAATATTATTTCATTCTGGAAAAATTTAAATTTTTCCGGGAATCCTATCATCAGAAACAAAACATTTTTTTGTGATGTTTCCTTTTGCAATTTTTATGACAGTCATATCTTATCAATAAATATATTCATTGGACTCAAAACTTTTACTGTCAACGTACCTGATATTCAAGTACTTTTTTATGAAAATATTAGTTATGACTGAAGGTTTTGCTAAGGAGAAAAGTGAGCATGAACAATTCATGCAGGAATTGATTTTAGCTGTTACGGTCTGTATCCGAGAGTCTTTTTGAGATGGAAGCTCAAAGCAATTTCCTATTTATTCATTACATACTGAATTCATTATAGATTTAATCAAGTGAGTTCGTCATATGAAATGAGTTTTCATCTAGTATGAATCAGTGCATGATACTTTACTAACTAACATAAAGAAGTAGTTCGAACAAAAACAAGAATCTAAATGATTTCGAAACCATGAAGGGGGGGGGGGGGAGCTGTCGCAATACTAGCCATCACCTAAATTCTCTCTATCTTCTTGTCGTATATCGTTTATTATTCATGTTTATGATTATTTTGTTATTTTATACTCTTTGTCGCACTCATTTTATTTTGATCGTGACTAGTTATTTCTTACTAATTATAAGAATTCATTAATTACTATATGCGTTCTTCATTATATATTCACCTTCTTCACTGATACTCACCTCATCAACTCTTTTCTTTCATTGTATTCATCTTTACCGCACTACTCAATATCTTCTTGACTGGTATCTTTTCCCAATCATTTACTCACTTAGTCGCATTATTCTTTGTCTCTCGCTTTTCTTGTGCATCATTTAACAAAATACATCGATAAAATTTCATTAGCCTTCAAATCAATTTATTATTATTCTATCACGTATTACTTCAAGGTGGTATCTAAGACCGTATTTTGTCGTATCTTAGGTGTGGTATGGATTTAAGTTTAAAAAAGTACTCATTCTGTTTTCTGGTGAAGATGTCGAATAGAAATTAATGCGGTGCAAAGTATAGCATTTCTGCAGTCGGTCCCTTACGAATTCGGCATCCATACTTTGCATGTGTTTTGCTGTAGTAAAATCTGGCATTGATGACGCAGTGTTCTAGATAATGGCGAGTCGTTAGAAATTTTTTCGAACTATAACTTGTAGAACGATTGCTGAAAATACATAAAAAATGAAATTGAAAGGTTTTGGGAAATATCTTGTAATGAATTCCATAAGTTATCAATTGATAACAAGTTATTCTTTTTTATAAAATGTTTTCCTACAAATAGAAAAGATACATAATGAGAACGTATTGTGTAATTTATAAAGATGATCACAGCTGCTACTGGTAATCAGTATCATTTAATAGTTTCACAAAAAATAGATGGATAAGAGATCGTAAGATATTAAAAAGTTTTTAAGGATTTCTAGAAAACCGAACCTCTAGTTTTTCAGCGCCTGCCAATGAGGAATAGAATTCGTTCCCGTCATACGTGATCATAGATCGAACAAGACGCTGCAAGATGAAACGTTTCAGAGTTCTCTACAATGTTTCTTGACCAAACCGCATCAGATTTATGGAAGACCTTCAACAAAAGTTTTTGTACAGCCGTTCTTCTCACAATGTTCACTAGTGGCATTAAGTTGCTCTCAACAACGAGAGTGTGCCTGATCGATTGAGTCGTACTCTTGGTATATAGGAAATACCAATACTCTAAGTTAATGGTTGTTTCATCGGTGGCTCTTCTGGAATCGCTATACGGAGAAACGGTTAATTAAAATTTCATCGAAGTTTGAACTATGTTCGCTTGCTCGATAAATAACTCTCTTTGTTAATTATTTTAAATCAGTATCTTGTACAAAGTATTCTTTACTGATACATTTTGCTCTATCAACATCAACAATTGTTATTGGATTCAGATCAATACAATATCAAAAACATGTATTAAACATTTCTTACAATTGATATTATTATCAAAAATACAATAATACAGTCGATCTATTACATCTTTATGGAACACTTGATCGATATTTTTAACAATTTATTAATCTAATTTGAAGATTTGAAATGTCTCGGTATTATTTCTGTAAAAGATTTATGTAATTCGTTCTCGCGTGACATTAAAAAGGAAAAAAACAGTAACATGGAAAATTGTATCTTTATCATTCCACAATTTTCTCTCTTCACATGCAAACTGATTAAAGAACACAGTTGTATTAGTTACTTGTTTTAATATTGTATTGATAGTTATTGTAAATGGATCTCATTATCCTTTCAAGTTGTAAAAAAATCGGTCGTATTGTATGATGAAACAAAAATGTTCGAAATCTAATCTTATTTATTTCAATAATCTCTGTTTTACAGTTGAATGATATCAACAGACATGTATATGGCTCGTTGTTTTTGAACCAACTCTGAAACATGATACAGAGAGAGAACTGAAATAAATTATTGATAATGGACATTCTAAAAGAGTGGCGTATATTTCCAAATGAAATTTACATCTGATCTAATGCAATAAAGCTCAATTCAAATTTGTATGCAACTATATTCGACAGTCGTATGCTGGTCTAATCAGGTTTCTGAACTTCAATGACCGATAACGATTTCTCTGATTCTGTTAGTTTATAATGCATTCATTAGATGTTGTACATATCGCGAACATAAATAAAGGGTGCAGATATAAAATAAGGTCTTTAATGTATCTTGTAAAGCCTTTCCCGCTGCATCTTATTGTAGATTTTATTGTTGAAATAAACGTACTAGACGATAAAAAAAGAAATACAAAAACTGGCCACTCATTATTGATCATCCGCTATTTACCTAAACTGAAGATTATTAGACTAAAAAGCATCGACGGGCCAGGGTCACCTTTTTTGTTATGGCAAAATTATTAAAAAGTGTGAGGAACTTATACAAAAAATAGAACCTTAAATTTTGTTCATATATTTTGATTTTCATGTTAAGTTTCTACTGTAGGCATCCTGTTCATATTATATTTATTATTTTCATTCTTAAAAGTGACAAAAAAATATGACATCATAAACTTTTCATAGAAAAAACTTCATCAATACAATTAAAATAACGGGTGATCGAAAATCATTTGGACAGTATGTTTGTTCATTTTTGACCCACCTGAAAGTATTTCCGACGAGTCAAAATCTATGCGTTAGAATCAAAATTTTGTGCTCTTTTCGAATATGGACTTAGAAATTTTATGCCGATTTCTGTTCGCGAGTAGTGAAACAATCTTTGAAAGATCCAAAAACTTAGTTTGGACGGATATTTTGTCCGCACATTTTTGTATTTTTACTGTTGTCATCCGAAACTAAAAGATGGAATTTTCATTATTATATCAGCTTGTAGAACAAAACCTATCCTACAAAATGTACTGTGTGAATATTTTTTTTTCTTTGGGCAAAACTTCTGAGTATTCGTTTTTCCTAAATCGTCATTTTTGAAAAATCGTTTTTTTTACCAAAAGCGTTTTATGTGGACAGTAGCTCTTGAAAAAATGCGTATAGTTTACCTTGGGTAAAAGCTACAGCTTAGTTCAATATCACATTTTGTAAAGAATTGTTTGCTCTGCGAAACTACTGAATCCGAGAATTTTTAGCATCTTCACAAAAGAATTTGTATGGATTAGCAAAACCTGTTTCTTCGCAGTTCAAACGAACTATTTAAGCCTTTCAAAGGTCTCCTCACTTCTCTCGAACAAAAATAGACACAACGTGTTTAGACCCATATCCAGAAAGAGCATAAAATTCAGGTCCTAACCCATAGTTTCGACTCATCTGAAAATGCTTGCAAGCAAGCCACAACAAATGAATATTTTGATCAGAAACTTCGATCCAAACGTTCCGTCCAAATTAATTTGTTGGGTCTTTCAAAGATTATTTCACTACTCTCGAACAGAAATCGACATAAAATTTCTAAGCCCATATTCGGAAAGATCAAAAAGTTCTGATTCTAATGCATAGATTTTGACTCGTCGGAAATACTTTCAGGCGAGTCAAAAGTGAACAAACATTTTGTCCAAATAATTTTCGATCACTCGTTATATCACTTCTAGAAAAAATAGGTAAATCGAGCGTATCTGAGGATACCTCTATGAAAAAGCAGGAGTCACTTCTGGCCTAATGTTTTTTACTGGCTTCCGATTAAATATTGGATCGAAAAAAAATAGTCGTACAGGAAAGCCCATAATGAATAAAAATTTTTGGTATGGCAACTGCTATACCATGCCACCATGGTGGCCCACCACTGCTAAAAAGTTTGGTTCATAATAGATAACTTCAGAACATGTGTTTATCAGTACTTTTATAAAACTAATATCTCGTTTGCGGCTATCAATGTATTTATACAGTTTTTTCTTAAATTCGTTTCGTTGGTAAGAAAATTGAAAATGTTCTCATTTACCTCTTTGAGGACGGTGGGATATATTTGTCCTACCTATTTTTCAGTTCAGAAAATGTTTGCTCTACATTAAACTGTTATAATCTTTAAAGTAAATAGGTCGCCTATCTGTCATCTCATGCAGGTCTTTTCTCTCTTTCTTTCTGTCATATAGATCCTTCTCAGATATCCTCCTTTCTTTCTGCTACTATATACTGACGCATCATTTCTTTCTCTCTTCTCTCGATGCATTATCATCAGGTTTTTATCTGATTATTTTGAGCCAAATACAACAGATTGATTAAAGAACCATTTTTCGATTGAAAAAATATTCCTCCCTCAAAGGGTTAAATGACAAACAGATCAAAAATGACTTTGTACTGAGTAGTTTTTATTATCATCGTTCAATTGACATGCAAATAAATAGTAAATTATCCTAAATCAGCATGAATCACACACATGGTGGCAAAATCTGCTTTCCATACAAAAATTGAATGTCGAAGGATCCCAGACAAAGTTTCGAAGAAAAGATGTTGCGCAGTACAGACGCGATTCCTGATAGGAATAAATTTTGCTAATATGTGAGTGATCCGATGTAGCTTTTTATGCTTATGTCAGTTGATCGGCATTTCCACGCATGATATCTTCGTGCAGGATATGTGTGTAGGTGTCGAGAAGATCCCTAGCCACAATCGAAGACATAAAATATCTTATTTGAATAACTAGTTCATTACCTAGCTGGTTAATTAATAAGTAAGATGGCTTTCTTGTGGAAGCGGGTATGAATACGAGGTTTCGAATATAATAAATATTTTATCATCCACCCACATGTTTTTTTTTTACAAATCAATACATAAACGAGTATGAATCTATATGAAGTAACATTGTTATATTCACTTGAAATTTCACTAAATGATATAGTATGTAAGATTTATCCATGTGCCGTCGGCAAACGAAATGTTTATCAACAAAGTCAATAGCTATGTGAATTGCTAATCAATTAACTAAATAATGAACTAATTACATATTATAAAATGTTTTCTACAAGACTAATCATTTTTGATCTGCATTCGTTTTCGACCATAAGTTTATTCAGCAATTTTAGGGAATCGGTAAACTTCGTCTTTAATCACAATGGACTGATTCGAATAATTCAAAAACAATCTGTTGTGTTGATATAAAATTTTAACAATTAAACTCAACTTCGACATCCACCTTCATAAAAATTAATATAGATGAATGAATATTTCAAGATCGTATAACAATGATTATAACTTGTAGTTAAATTGCACTTCTTCATGCTGATACTATTGAATAAGTTAAGCATGATACGTAAAGAATATTATTATCGTTGAGCTTATTTTCTTCTATCTTTCAAATATATGTCAGAGTTTTGAATAAAACATAAAACAACAATGAGTATGAATAGGATATGCCAAGCAAAAGAATATTGCGCATTAGCGCATACACATACAATCAGAAAAAAAAATCGGTTCATATATTGTGTTTGAAGTTTTTAAATGATCAATAATTTGCTGAATTGACAGTACCACGGTTTGAACCACGATACGAATTTCCTCGGCTTCCACGATATGAACCACCACCACGATCACCACTGCCTCTACCTAAAAAACAATTTTTTTTTT
Source organism: Rotaria sp. Silwood1 (assembly GCA_905250075.1). Taxonomy (NCBI): domain Eukaryota; kingdom Metazoa; phylum Rotifera; class Eurotatoria; order Philodinida; family Philodinidae; genus Rotaria; species Rotaria sp. Silwood1. Next base: position 2,513,810 of record CAJNOP010000016.1, on the reverse strand, counting down.
ATTTATATTTTTCTTTCTATAGACAAACTTACCACGAAAACCACCACCTCTGCTATTATTCCAACGATTATTACCAGCTGAATTAAAACCTGAACGAGATTGATCATTATTCCAATTACCTCGACCACCACGATAACCTTTAGATTAAAAAGAAAAAGAAATATTACGTATATGTCTCTCAAGTCATGCTTCATGCAAGTAACAAACGAATGAAAACTATCTTTAATCCTTCATTTTTTCTTCTCAATCGTGATCTATCATTATTGAGTTCAATCGTTTCTTATAATCATATTTCATAAAACATACAAACCTCGATTATTATGAAAACCACCACGATCATTATTATCATTATTGCGAATACGACGTTGAGCAAGTTGAACACGTACAACAGAATTTATCGAACTTATATGTTGATCTAAATCATATTGAAAATATTTCAAAATGAATTATTATATAAAATCTTCATAATTACCATTATATTCTGAAATAGCTTTATTAGCAGTTTCTTCATCATCATAAGTTACTGTAGCTCGACCATTACCTTCACCAGTCATACGATCTTTATAAATCCAAATTTTAGGACCACCTGATCGTTCATCCGTCTAAAATATTCTTATTGAATAAAAGTAAAAAAAAATCATCGCATTATTTACTTTTATTGGTCCTACAGTTGAAAAAGCTTCTTGAATATCATCTCGAGTAATATTTTTTGGTAAATTTTGAATAAATATTGCATCTTTAAGTATTTCTATTTCGTCATCTTCATCATTATTATTATTACGTCGAAATCCATAACCACCACCACGTCCTAAAATATTATTAAAACAATCAGTTAACAAGTAATATATACGTATTAGAATCGTGAAAATTTTTCGTTTTTTTTTTTCTGAAATTATAGATTTTTAGCTTAAAAAAAATCCAATGTTTTCTTTCATGAAAAACAAAATTTCTTTTTTCCTCAAATTTTTATGTAAGTTAAGTGGATCAAATCTGTATTTAATTCTTACTTGGATAATTATTTCGATATGAACCACTAAAACAAGATAAAAAAGATCAATAAATATTAACTATTGTATATGTATATATAAAGAAATTAATATAAAAAACATAAATCAATACCACTAAAGTCATCTTCTTCATGGTTATCATTATGATCGAATATTTAGTCAATGAAACTTACCCTCCTCTGGCATCATTATTATCATTATCTGAACGACCAAAACCTCCACGTGACCCTAAAAAAATTCGAAATACAACATTGACAGTGACAAATTTGACATATTACCACGAGAACCTGCACTCCATACGTTTCCACCTTCTGTTGAAGGTTTATTAACACTATTAAATGACATTGTAAAATAGATATATATGTAGGATAACCTGCAGTTAAATAAATGCAAGGAAAAGAAAGGAAAAAGATGGAATCATATATTCATTGATCTTAAAACTTTGTTTTCTAAACGGAGTTGTTCGATATATGATAATGTCGGGCATAAAAAAAGAGGTCGCTCGAAGTTGATAACAGATGGGGAAAATCTTAGCGTTTGTTGGAAAATTCTTAAGGCATGATATATATATATATATCATTTTATTATTGTTTGAAGGTATTTGTTTATAGTCAGATATTATTATTAAATAGATATATAAGGAATAATTTGGGTAGAAGAATTCGGTTTTCAATTGAAAATATTCGTTAAAATATTTTGCTTTTGAAAATAATAGATCGGTTTTTTTATATACTCTTATTTTCATATATCTCAGATGATTGTGTAGGATGAATGTTTGCTATTTTTTTCAATATAGATTATTCTTTTTTACAAAATTACATGAGAATAAGAACAGATGACATTGTTATTGTTTTTTATTATCTTTCTTTGTTGCTTAAACTGATTTAAACCCATAGATCGATCATCCGATCGTTACTTTTTCATTTGATTTTTCGCCCTCAAGATGCGTTTTCAATCACGTAAGTATATTCGTACTGATTGCCAGAACCAAAATTTATTTCTTAAGCCCCTACTCACGCAAAATGTCTATATCCTCTAGATTAGTGGAATTTACGATATGAGCATGAGAGGATAGCTTGATGTCGGATCATTCATAAACAATAAGATTTTTTTATTCAGAAAATCATTTTTTTGAAGAAAACAGAAAAATCTTTTTCGTTTTTTCTCTATTTATGTTTTTCTCATTGCGCATCCTAGAATTCTTGAAAACGATTTATTATAGTCAATTGATTTTTCTTTGTTTGAAAGAGCATGTAAATCTGTAGTGTCTGTTTTTTCCATTAAGCTTTTTTTTATTATATACAAAATATACTTCTATAAATAGACGACCACTTTTTAGATTTTTCGACTTCTTGAACTTATCATTCTTTTTCTCTACATAAAAAAAATAAGAGTTAAAATAAAGACTGGCAGGTTCTGCTGAACATCTCTCAAAAACCTCATGGTACACGACCGAAAATTTTAGGATAGCATCTTCACTATAGTGTCAACGAATCATGAAAATTTTGTACAATATAAATGTATTCGATCCAAAATCGATTTTTGAGGATACGTTAAGTGTTTCATTTTATTAATTAATATTAAAATTTAGCTTTTACTAGTTTTCGTTTATTATGTAGAAAAGTATAATTGTATCGACCTGTATACAGTACTTGAGATTTCGAATTAAAAAATTTCAACTTAATAAGAATCATGTTGTTTTTTGTTTGTTCAGGCTTCTATTGTTTACTCATTGCTCTTTTCATCTTTTCCGTTGATTCGCGACTTGTTCCATTACAACATGAAATTAATGAACCGCTGACTATTGACGTTTTATCAACGAACAATAACCTTCACATCCCAGTGATTTCATCAAATAATGCAGTTATTAGACAAAAAGCAGCATCACCACCGGTTGCTAATACAACAGTGTGTTATCCAATCGTTGGTTGTTTTGATAACAATGAACCATTTAATCATGCCGCCTTAGAAGTACCACAATCACCAGAATTTATTAATAGCGCTTTTCTTCTTTATACACAAGAAGCACCAACAAATCCGGAATTTCATTATTATGATTCTGATGATGAATCAATTATAAAATCAAGCATAAATCCTTCTCGATGGTTAAGAGTTATTATACATGGTTTTCAAAATAATCGTGATAGTTCTTGGATACCAAAATTAAGAGCTGAATTACTTAAATTAAAAAATGTAAGAAAATTAAAAGAAAAACCTTTTTCCTTTTCAAATAGTTAATGAATGAAATTTGTAGTATGAACTATCTGATGTACTTGTTATTGATTGGGGTGGTGGTGCAAAATTTCCATTTTATTCAAATGCTGTTGCTAATACTCGTCTTGTTGGTAAACAAGTTGGTTTATTTTTACAAAAAATACACAAATTAAAAGGAATATCATATGATAGAATTCACTGCATTGGTATGTTCATGTAAATTATGATTGAAAAAAGTTTAATACATTTCTTGCAGGACATAGTCTTGGCGCACATACATGTGGATATACATCAAATACAGTTGATAATCAATTAGGCCGTATATCAGGTCTTGATCCGGCTGGTCCATTCTTTTCAGGAAAAAAGATAGTTGTTCGTTTGGATAAAGATGATGCTAAATTTGTTGATGTTATTCATTCAAATACTGAAATTGCTCTCGGACTTGGTCTTGGAATAACTGATGAATCAGGTGACATTGATTTTTATGCTAACGGTGGTCAAACTCAACCTGGTTGTCCTTCAATGTAAATACTATTTGAATTTTTTTTCTGGTGGAATTTCTTTTGTTTGTTTTTTCTAGTGGTGCACTCCTCGGTGGTGTCTTAGGTGGTCAAAGTGAAGGTAAACAATTTTATAGAACTATATATGAATTTTATTCTTTTCTATCGTAGCGGCTTTTGAACAAGCATCCTGTTCACATGGTCAGTATGAAATTTAATAAGAAAAAAAAATTATTCATGTTTATTAATAGGCCGTGCACATGGATATTTTATTGAATCAATCAAGTATGTTATTTTGTGAAAATCGATCTTAAAGAAGTGTTCCAGTATATGGAATAGCAATATGCACTTTCTCTTATAGACCATGACAGACATTTTTGATATCGAATTCAAAGATCATATATCAATAAGATCTTGTGATAATATATGAATTACTTTCTTATTGCATTTCTGGAGGATTAAGTAAAAGGATGATGAAGAAATGTGCTCCAAAATAGTTAGCATAAAACAATTTTCTTATGATTAGGAAGAACAATATAATCGTGTTTCACATTATAATCCCACAAAGATTGTGTTAATAGCTTATATTTTGAAAATTATGGCTTTCATTTGTTTTTTTAATCTTTTTTAGTTCGGATTGTCCATATACAGCTTTTCCATGCCATGATTATGTAAAAATAAAATAGAAAAATTAATATTGCTTTTTATTATTTGTCTTTCTAGGATAGTTTTATGAATGGTAAATGTCTTGTATGTCCAATATCTGGTTGTGCTCAAATGGGTAATTCATTCCTGTATTGATATTTTTGTATATGATTTATTGTTCTTGTTTCTTAGGATTTTATTCTATATATTCACTTGGTCGTGGTAAAATGTATTTAGCAACAAAAAACCATTCACCTTTTTGTGGTTAGAATACTTAAGCAATCAAATTTTGCTTGTTTTAATTTTTTTTATGTCTAGGCTATCATTATTTTGTTGAACTTGTACTTGATCGAGATATGGCTAAAACAGGTGGTGAGATTTATGTGGCAGTTTATTCAAATTATGAATTATTAGCTAATGTTAGCATGACTGAAAAGTATGTATTAAAAAACAAAATGCATTAGAATATGTGATTGATGATCTTATTTTCTCTTTAAAGATCGAATGCTGATATTAAAGCAGGTGATATTTTTCGACATGTATTCAGTTATCATCTTGATTTGGGTAAAGTTGATTATGCTGTGGTATATTTCCAGAAAGTAAAAACTCGTATGTAATCGTTGGTGTGTAACTTATTAGAGAAATTTATTAATGATTATTTTAGTTTTTGGCTGGGGTGGCCCAAAAGCTGATGAAATCGTGATTTCACGTCTTCGTATTAAATCCCTTGAAGATACTGTTATGTATGTATACATATATATATATAACCTTTTTCATACTTCATATTATTTATTTTTTTGAACAGATTGAGTGGAGGTTGTGATACAAGCATAAAAGTAGCAGCATATACTTCGGAAACATTGTTACTCAACCGTTTTGATTGTCAAGATTAGTATTTCACCAAAGAGAAAATGGTTTATTCAATAATACATTTTATTTTTTTTGAAATTATTGAATTTGGACTATTGAAACAAAATAAATTACATGCGATACACACGTTCATAGAAATTATCAACACTAATGAACGTTGTTGAACCTATTCTTTCCAAATTACTACTTTGTTTCTTGATTGATCAGTCAAGATTCGTTTTATTCCTGAGATTCATACAAGATTATTTTCGTTGGAAGGATTCTTATATGATCTGGAAGATAAATATCACGTAATGTTTAGATATACATTAATATATATGGGCGTGCTCAATGGTAGGATACCCCCTTACTAACTTATTCATATTGCTTAAGCCGTATATCAGAAAACGATGATTTTTTTATTAGCTATAGTACATATACAGTGCTAATGATCTGTTATTATTTAAGTTTCATATCTCAAGCAAAGCCGATCGCTGTCAAGCCTTTTTCTATGACCATTTTGTTAGAGTAATTCGCATCTGATTTGTTCATACACTTCAATCCTTACTTGAAATGTTTCTGGATAATACGAAATTTTACAGCATATGATTGAATGCTAGATTAGTTTCAAGGTTATTATAAGATTCACGACTGCACTATCATTTACTAATAGCAGGAAAATTGTGATCGAAAGAATTACCCATGAGTAATCTAACTGACTTTTACAAATAACAATAAATAAACACTCTATTCGTAAGGATAGCTTATCATAAATTAGTTGTTTTTCTTCATTAACTAGTTGGTAATAAAACTTTGTTGCAGATTCTTCAAGTTGCCTCGAAGTCTTTAGAAAAAACTGAAGTATGTGAACAAATCAGATGCGAATTACTCTAACAAAGTGGTCATAGAAAAAGACTTGACATCTATCGTTTTTGTTTGAGATATAAAACTTAAATAATAACAGATCATTAGCACCATATATGTACTGTAACTAATAAAAAAATCATGCTTTTCTAATATACGGCTTAAGTTATATGAATGAATTAGTGATGGGATATCCTACCATTGAGCAGGCCCATATATATATGCATGAACTTATGCAGATTGTATTTTCGTTGCTACACAATGACAGCTAATAGTTATGACGGTCGACTTAATAAACAAGAGTCGTTCTACTCAGATTATCTATGAATTGAATAGTGGCGTAAACAGACGAGGCTCAATTCTCCCCTCCTTTCCGCTATAAATGGTTGGGTTCCGCTTAGTGAGAAGGCTTGAGTCAATTCTGAACGCAGTCTATTCCATTTGCGAACATGGTCCGCAACTGAGCCTCAACTTTCCACTTTGACCACACAACTATTGTTAGATATGAAAAGTGTATATGTTGATCCATTCACGAGTCGCGTGGTAATTGTTTTTAAAAATATCCAAAAACACCATTGTCAAAACTGACCCGAGCATCGACAACATGGAGAAGCCTGACAGATTCCCAGCAATCAATGCGAAGAAGATAAACTATAATAAAACGTGTATATTTTTAATCTAGAAAAGATTATTTTTATTAATTGTTTCTTCTTTTTTTTCTTCTTGATGGACATAGTATACTTATAGCACGACTACGGAATTGGGTGTGGGTCTGGGTGTATGTCTGGGTGAAGAAAACAAATGCACCCATACCTAACACCCAAATCCACAACAAATTCATCATCATGTAAACATATGCCTATTTATAATAGACTATTAAGATAAAATGACACTTTTGTTATTCAAAGGAGCTGATATCAATTTCATTGAATTGTTTATCTCTTCATATTGTTATCACTAAACAATCACTAGAAGATACTGAAAGATTATTATAACGTCAATAACTATTAATTGATGATAATTGATAGAATATTTTTGGAAATATTACTTCGCATAACATTGATGATATTTCGTTCCTTTGTTTGCATAAAAATTCAAATTTTATGCTTTTTTATAATTAATATTAACGCTTTTGGTAATTTTGCTGATGTTAGTTAACGTGCATTCCTAGCTGAATGAGGTGCGACTACAAAGCTCTGAAAAATAGTAGAAACCTAGAATCAGAAATCGAGTGACTAGAATCGGTAATTGGATTTATCCAGATCCAATCGAAGTCAGACCTAGCCGACAATCTGATACGATCACTGGATTGCTACTTTCAAGTCTCTGCCATTTTCTCAAGTTTTTCGGCCGAAGTTGCACGAATCTGCGTGCCCCAATCATTGGCCTCGGTCGCGTAGAAGAGTGAGCGTGAGTAACTGTCTTCTGGCCATCTATCGACACTCTACACCTATATCCTCAGGTGATATATGATTATGAAAATTTTGTCAAAAATATCTATTTACTAAGAATTGTGAGCTTGAAATATAATGAGTTCACGAAAAAGTGAAGAAGTGAATGGAGAAACATTCGAGATTTGGGACATCTACAATTTTTGAAGTCCATTTATCTAGGTGTTGCAAATCTCCTTTAGAACTTAAATGATAGACTGTTCTTGTATAATAGAAGCTAATTAAACAAACAATTTGGATTTTCTCATTTGCTCTGCCGATCGTGCTCTTTCAGACAAAAAAATTGAAGTGTATCTTATCTCATATTCATATGAAATAGATATCGACACTTTTCGAAAGATGTTTTGTATTGAATAGTATAATAAATAACTTTTTCATTAAACAGATAGAAAAATGAGTTTGATTCTATTTCTAATCGGTAAAACAAAAAAGAAATATGCCGTAAGTACTAAGATCATTGTTTTTAAGCGCTGCTCTCTCACTCAACCAGTTGTCCTTTGATTACCGTGATAGATAGATTTGTCGGATGTTTTCTTTCTTTTCTTTCCGTCCAGCATGTAACAAGTGAGCATATGTAAATAAAAGTATAAACACACGTTACTACAAAAAATTATTCATATATTGAATAGATGAAGATTTTATTCAGAGATAACTTTTTTGATTTCATTTCAATAATGAAAAATAACAGATGAATAATGATAGATAAAAAAATTTTATTTGTTGAATGTTGGGTCATATTTATTCGATCATCGTGGGAATATATATAATAACATAATTGGAATCAACCTGTAGCACTAAACACATAACTAGGACATACAGTACTATCAGAGTTGCTCCATTCAAATATAAAAAAGCAGGAGTTTCTCGACAAAACACCAGTAGATGACTAAGAGGTTTTTCAGTAAAACCAGTAGATCTTTATGGAACTGAAGTAACTGTTTGACTGCATTGTCCAGAAAGAAACTAAAATTTTCGTTCCGATACCTATCTGTGTCTTACTGTTAGCCATTTAGTGATGACAAAACTATATTCTAAGTGAAACATAACAACGAGAAAGATAGATAATATGTACCGTTTTTTCAAAAATAAATTAGCTGACGTATTTGGTAACCATTCTTTTGTAATTTTCACAAATAAAGTTTAGTTATTTTCACCCGGAATTCTGAAGCAGTTTTCTATTTGAACTTTTTTCAGTGAAATAGAACCAGTATCTTTACTTCGTGTGGTAAAGATTGTGAGAAAAAATTTCCTCCAACAAATCTCAGATTTCACTTTTCTCATTTGCACGTAACGTGTGCATTCGGTAAATATACAGTCGGTTGTTTCTTTGTATTCACAGTTACACAACTCGTTGCGATAAGCTTTTATATGAAATTGATCATCTTAATCTTAGAAAACTCAAGAAGAAACAACGTGTTTTTTTAGCAGTCATTGCATCTATGAAATACTGTGATAGCTTTTTTTAATTGATTCAAGATGTCACTAAAATCCACAGTGACAAAGCTCCTAAAAACCAGGAGAAAATATAAAAAAACAGCTTTCGTTTCTAGAAGACTTTTCTCGTCAGAAGAGAAACCTGAAAACGAGGATTCTTCTGACTAAATTAGGCAATTTGGCAGCCTTAACCACCATTAACAATAACTGTAGGTTTATGCTAGTTCCAAGAAAACAATAGATTTAGTATTTAAATAGAGAAGAGAAACACCCTGTTCAATAGCTGCTGTATTATCTCTGAATTGAATCTTCATTTATTCAATACATGAGTAATTTTTGATAGCAATGCTGCACTCTGTTATTTGACATTATATTAAAACCATGTCCTTTCGCAATAAACATGGGTTAAGTTAAATGACAAAATATTTTACACATTTATCGACCTAGACTCTCTCTCTCTATTTATCATCTTCATACAATGATTCTATGACTTTTCATAAGCACGAATGTCTGAAAAGATTTGAAAATATCGAATATTCTCACAGAGAAAAGTTGCAAGTAAGATCAATTTTTTCTAAATTCAAAGACTCACTTATTTCTCTACATAGTCAATAATATTGTCGAAAATGAATTATCTTCTGATGTACAAATCAAATTTCGTATACATAGATCAAAACTATCCTTCGAGTTAAAAGAATGGAATAGTCAATAGATCAGCATGCACGATTAATATGTTTAACCCGTGTCAATTGTTGATGACGGAGTTTTGAATAAAGTGGATGATCTCTCCCTCCGTGCCCAACGGCTTGCTACCATTCACACTCTGCATTCTTCTGGTCCTGATCACCTAGCAACTATATTGTTTGCTAATAAAGAGTTATTTTATTTGGCTTTTCCTCAGAAAAGTAGCTGTTACTGTATAAAGCCCAACTATAGTCCAAAGCTAAAACGAAAGCGAAAAATTTTACCAGAAAGTCGAACACTTTTTCAACTTTTTTGGAGGGAGCGAGGCCCTAACATCAGTATTCTTGAACGCATAAGAAAATGTCTTACGTAGGTATTAAAAAGATTCAAAACCTTCTGGTAGCTAAACAGGTGATTATGAATTCTAATGAATACATGGATATATTAACTAAAACAAGTGAAGATCAAATCGATCAACTCATCAAAGATATGTTTGATAATCAATCTGATATTGAATGATTATTTTAGATCTATCTTTTTGAGAAATAAAAAGCAATTGTTTGCAGACCATCAATTTTTCAAAATAAACAATTATGTCAAATACTATGTTTTAATTTTTCTTTTTGTGTCGATTTTTTCCGCGTGTTCTTAGTTCGCCGTATTTATGTATTTATTAACTTATGTATTTATATTTTCATTAAATCAAAGAA
>CAJNOP010000016.1:2433607-2503352 GCA_905250075.1 Rotaria sp. Silwood1 | reverse complement strand
ATATTGCCAAAACTTTTGGTCAACAGTAAGCAATTATTTCTTTGCAGATGATAGAATTAACTTTATTTATTGATAGATTACTATTTATGTTAACTGTTCATCTTGTTATATAACTCTTTTTTTCTACTCATTCTTCTTTACCAACTTTATGCGACATCTACATTCCTTATCAATTGACATACTCGCTTCGTTCATTTGATTTGTATTCTCTATTCATCTTCCTTTTTTGGCAGTACATCATATTATTAATTTATCCACTACTCTTATCGTTCATAATTATGGCATTAAAATCTGATTTAATTCGATAATTTGACAAAATTTAATTTAAATATTTATTCGCTTTTAGATTTACAATTCATATATTTTGCTTCAATGAATCTATCATAATATTGACTGCAAAAATATATTTAAGGTATACACATAATTCTTCTAGTTTCTTATTATTAATTTGATTCAAGGTTATGTTATTTGTTTACCTCATATAAGAACATGAAGAGAGAGAAAGAAATCTTCTCTAGTAATTATTCATTAGTGAGACGTTTAGCAGAGTAACTAACGGAAAGTTCTTCGTTCGGATGACGGCAAGGTGAAGCATTATTATTATAGTAAAAGAATTACTTTCTTTCAATTTTTTCTATTTCCTTCGATACTCATTCAATGAATATAATACTATTTTGTATAATATATATACATAATGGTTATAAGAAAGAATGAACGAAGAAATACTAATTCATTTTCTTTGATGATCAATTCATTATTATGTCTAGTTTATCGTCAAATCAATCAACTGTTTTACATGTGAAGAAAACCTTGATTTTGACAAAGATCGCTACAGCTTCTAATCATAATCGTGACCGTCATCTGGCAAGAATCGTTGCGGGCAATGCAGGTTAGTTTTATGAAGAAAAATAATAGTTTTTAATGTAATTATTTTTTAGAAAATTTACGTACACATCTCGAATCGATGTGTAATATTCTGCGACCCGACGATCGCCTCACATTGGTGTGTGATTTATTTTAAATACTTCTTTTCTTTTTTTTTTTAATCAATCATGTTTTTTAATAGATGGTCCAATTGGAAAGTGGCTTTCCAAATCGTTTTCGTTACCTTGTTATTATTTCATGTATTGGTAAGCAACAAACAGAAGAGTAAGACAAATTCTATTTGTTTTTATATCTTTAAATAATATGAAAATTTATAGATCGGCTCTTCTTGGTTTTGATGTTACTACAAATGAAATTACAATTGGTATGATATTACCAATATGGGCCGATTTGGATATATCACTCGACGGTGATGGGTAAATTCACTTTTTATATATTTTCTTTGAAAACAAACTAATTTTACTGTACTTTTCTTAACAGAATAGTATCGATTCTGGTCAAAAAATAACTCATAGAAATTGAATCTAGATAATAAATGTTTGTTTTGTAGAAAATATTTTCTGACTTGAAGAATATTTGTTTAGTATTATAAAAACATAATTCCTGAAGAGCTCAAATATGTTGATAGGCTTCTTAGTTAAAATTATTAATAGTAGCTCATGTATGATTAATAAAATGCTTTTGAGAATTTTATAACACTACTCTGCTTCTAGTGCATGAAAATAATGAAAACTTGCGCAAATAAAAAAAAAAAAAATATCAAAATTTTCATATTTGAACGAAAAGTCTTTTTAAGTTTTAAGTATCAAGTAAAGAATGATCAGAAAATTTTCAGAAAGCATATTTTTTCACTTTGATCCACTAGAAAGAATCAAAAGCTATAAATGAAGATGCTCTGTTCGTATATAAGTGAAGAAATTTTGTCTTAGTTTTCTGTTTGAGAATAACGAAGTCATTTTTGATAAGTTCTAAAAATTAGTGTTGATGGTTAACGTTTCCGATGAACATGTTTATTGTTATTGTCTATTTAATAGCATTTCAGTATAGATCATGATCAAAATTTCAGTACAGGCTCAGAAATGTTATGTCTATTGTTTTAAGAGTTTTTGAAATATCTGAAAGTATTATTTTTAACGGTGAACCAACAGGCTTTTTCTTTTACTCTAGAGATACCTGTTCAAACATGTTAAAAATTGTCGAAGTCGATCGTTTTGTAGAATGGACACTTCTCTACAAAATTTAATATTGAACTAAACTGTAGTTTTTCCTGAAAAAGTTTTCAAAAACTCTTTTCAAAATAAAATGATTGTCAATTTGTCAAAAAATGAGTATTTTAAATTTAAAATGTCTTGTCGAAAGACAAAAAAGAAATGCAAGTAGTGTAATTTTTAGAGTAGTTTCTGATCTATGAGACTAAATTTCTAAGTTCATATTCAAAACAAGCGTCCTAATTCATAGCTTTTGACTCGTCGAATGCATTTCAAAAGTAAGCAAACATGTTAGCCGTAAAACTTTTCAATTACCTATTATAATTAGCAAAGTTTTTCACATTTGTTGGTATTCTCTGTTGAATTCTACATATTGGACAATTAAAAAAATTAGACGAGAATTATCCAATGCTGTTACAGATCAATATTATCATTAGATAATATAATTACTTTGAATAGTTATGATACTGTAATAAAAGAATATGATGTTTCATCCGTAATATCCATGAGTATAAGCTCTTGTTTGTTCTATTTCAAGACATAGATACTCAACTCTATCTATTGTCAATCAAATATTTATTAAGCTTTAAAGACTCTATCAAAGAATTAGTCATAGTACGCACACTCACTCTTCGAATAAATTGTCTACAATATAAACGCTTATTTCTAATTCAATTATTTATTATTTAGTGGTTTCAAGGTAACTTCATGTGATCAATGTTATATTTTCAAGCCGGTGAGCGTTCAAGCTCTGTGGTATGTATCCAAATTTATTTCAAAATTGTTTTTTTTTGGAAAAATTTCATTTCCAGGACTGCATATCAGAGTTTGCACAAAGTATCAAATCAAGCTCGTCATTATAATTATATAGCTAATAATGGTCTTACACATAGTTGGTTAGAACATTATCGTAATATAGATTTACGATCAAATCAAATCTATATTAATGAATGGAATCAAATGGATGATATATTATCACATCGTAGTGACTCACCTCATTTATATCAACCGTATGTCTTGATTAGATATTAGTCTAGTTTTTTCTATTATTCTTTTCGAAATAACAATTGTATTCTAGATTATCATCCGATGAAGAATCACTTCGTACTCGTATACATGTTAAACTAAAAGAAATTATGTTACAAGTTAATCTTGATGAAGTAACACCAAAATTTGTAAGTTATCAATTCATGTTTTTTCTTCTTTAAAATATTTGAATATGTTAGCGTCCAATCTGAGATTCGACATTGAACCTATATAATATCAGGCAATTCTCAGATTGATTAGTTACAATTCCATACCTACGCAGTGGAAATTTTTCTTCGCATAAATTAGCGACAGCGCACATGCACATGTTCAGAGATATGATATAAGTGTACTATCTCCACTCATTTGACTCGAAAGTATAATTATTGTCATAATTTTTACTATGTTACATAAAAAAAAACGACAAAAAAAATGGTCTTTGAAGTCTCGTGCAGGTTTCTATTTACAATTCGTCCAATATTGAATCGACTAACAATGTCACATTGAGATTTGCTCAACCTTAAAAAGAAAGATCTTGGACGTGGTACATTTAAATCGCACAAAGTATTTAGAATATATTTCAGCTGTAGTAGGGAGGCAATGGTAGAATTTTCAGCCGTATACGATGACGTTTTTGGAATATATTTAACACGTAAAGGTAAAAGAAAGATCATTTAGCAGCTCAGAATTCTCTGTAGGCTTTGATCCTAAACACTTAACTGTTGTTTTGTTTCAAAGACCGTGTCAAGATGCAGATCATGACAGAACTCTTCTTTTTTAAGTTATGACTTTTCAAGAGAGGAAAAGAGTGAAAAGTTCAATATGTCAAAGAACTCTCAAAAACTGAAACTCTAATAATAAAAGTACTCATTTAGATAATAGTAAGAAACAGTTTAATTAGAAAAAGTGACCCTATCATACTCTACATTTTGACATGTTCTTTCAAAAAATAAAAAAACCATTGACTACAATGATGCTTCTTCAAGAATTTTGTGATGCACGATGAAAAAAATATGAATAGAGAGAAAGTCAAAAAAAGAAATTCCGCTTTATCTGGAAAAATCGTATTTTTTAAATAGAAAATGGCAGAAACAACTTTAAGAAAAAACAAGGTGCCAAATCAAAATAGGGTGTCGATGAATTTGTTCTGCTCACTTCGAATCATCAGAAATGCTTGGGAATAAAGGAATGCCATGAGAAATCATTAGAGATCTCGGCTTTATTTTTGATCTTATGACTAGAGATTCTTTGTGATTTTAGAATGACTTCCGATGGTTTCCAATGATTTTTAGCATAGAAACCAGCTTGTTCGCCTTTGATTAGTTCTACACCCACAATTGAAATGCAAATTAACTCTTCCACTTTTTCAAAGTTTCTTGTAACACAAACAGCGATTCAATTTTATCTATATTTTTAATTCTGGTTTTTATTCAACACATTGTTCAGATTGAAAGAGCAACTTCATATAGAATCAATGTACTTAGTCTCTAACTTACGATTGTCTTTATTAAAGTTTCAATCCGTCATTGACCTAAGCCAATCTGAGCATTGCCTAAGTTAATGTTCTTCCAATGTCAAATGGGTTTTCGATCGAGATAATGCTCGTGTTATGAGTACTAGTGGGTAATAGAAAAGTGTAGAATAGCTTGGTTTTCGAGTCTTTCTTTCCCGAGATATCGAAATTTTACTTGGTTTTCAATAAAAGCTATGGCTTCTCTTCTTGAGATTACGTGAAAAATTGACTTTCAAGTTTCCAGTTCAAACTTAGTAGGAATAAAATTCTTAATGAAGTTATTTACTTGTGCAACTTATAGTTTTGCTCGTATTTTCTTTCTGAAAATGTAAATTTATTCGTATATATGAGAGAATTTTGATTATTGAATACCTCATGATAGGAGATACTAGAAAAGTTACAATTTGTCCAATGAACTTATCTCAACAAGAATTTTATTCAAGCAAAGTTTGAAGTCACAAGTCGAATTGTCGTGTGATCTGAAAAAGATCATATCTTTTTCTTGTTGAAAAAACTTAGTAAAATTTCGATATCTTAAGAACGATGGTTTGAAAAATCAAACCATTCTAGACGTTTTTATTGCTCACTAGTACTGATTGAATGAAATTTATCTCGGCTGAAAAGCTATTTGACAGATAGGAGAGGTTCTCTAGTAAGATTGGACGCTAACATTTATATGTATGTTGCTTTTTTTTTGTTTTTTTTAGTTACGTGAACAATTAGAAAAAGCATTTGAAATGTCACTAACTCCATTTAAACAATACATTGATGATGAAATGCTTCAAATTCTTGCACAAATGGATAAACCAACAATGATTTTACCACATCTTTATCTTGGTTCTGAATGGAATGCATCAAATTTTGAAGAATTAAAAGCAAATAATATTGGTTATGTATTAAATGTTTCACGTGAAATAGATAATTTTTTTCCTGGACATTTTAAATATTTAAATGTTCGTGTTCATGATCATGATGATGCAGATTTACTAAAAGAATGGGAAAAAACATTTCGATTTATAAACGAAGCAAAGTATATATTTCGATTATTTGTTGTTTTTCAAATTATTTTTCATTTGTTATTTGATCTTTTTTTTTTTTTTTTTGTTAGAGCTAATAATCAATGTTGTTTGGTTCATTGTAAAATGGGTATTAGTCGATCTGCTTCAACGGTAAATAAATTGAATTTGAATAATTCTATTATTTTGTGTTTGATTTATTAAATTAGGTATTAGCATATCTAATGAAAGAAAATAATCAATCATTAGCTGATGCATTGGAACATGTAAAAAAACGACGATCATGTATAAATCCAAATGGTGGATTTCGAAATCAATTAGTTATTTATGAAGGAATATTAGCCGCACAGTAAAAATTTAAAAAAGAATATTTCTTTTTCAATTAGATCCTCTTTTCTAGTAAAACATTTCGAAGTAAATTAAATGATAGTCAAATAACTACAACGGATAAAAAAACTTCGGTTACACCAATACGTACAACTGAAAGTGTACCATCGACACCTACCGAATCATTAACATCTTTATCAACAGATTCAATGGTTATAATGAGAAAAAAATCATCGAATAAATTTAATTGTGGAATAAAACGTCCGAATTCGATGGTTTAATTAATTAATTTTTTGTTTTTCTTTCTCTTCTTTAAAATTTGTATACTCTTATTCTATTTCAATTTGAACATACGAAAAGAAAATCATTTTTCTATATGTAAAATATTTTAAGTGCTTTTTTATGCTTCGAATGATACTGCGATATATTTCTGTAACAGAAAATTATCTGATAATGCTGTGAATAAGAGACTAAAAATAAAAAAGAAACAAAATATCTCTTTTACAAGTAGAGCTCATTGGGTTCGGAACTAATTCAATGGGTCAGACTCTAAAAGTAACAGCGAACTACGACTTGATTCATCAATATTGTTGAAAAAATGTGTAGGATATGTTAATAGCATAATACAAATAATCGATAAAAATTATCTTGGTTCTTCAGAGCGACTTGAACGTTTACAGTAAAAATATTCTTTGAAATTAAAAATGCATCGATTTGTTGTGTAATGTCTGTTTTTTAGCTGCATTTTGATACATTAAAATTGTTTTTGAGTGAAATATAATAGTTTTAAATAAACTTTTCAAGACATTATTAGAACTATATGATCAATCGATACACAAATATTGTTAGTTAAAAATTTCATGAATTAGTCTTCCCTTAATTATTGATATTGTAGATTTCTATAAAGCAAATTTTTTTTTAAATCTACTATTAAAGGCA
Source organism: Rotaria sp. Silwood1 (assembly GCA_905250075.1). NCBI lineage: Eukaryota > Metazoa > Rotifera > Eurotatoria > Philodinida > Philodinidae > Rotaria > Rotaria sp. Silwood1. Next base: position 2,496,438 of record CAJNOP010000016.1, on the reverse strand, counting down.
CTTGCTATTGAGATGCTTATCTAATTGATACAATCGAGATAAACGAATATAAAATATTTATAAAACATTATCGAAATGTCTTTTTCTATCAAACAAATATAAAAATCTACAATGACATTTACAATAGAAGAATAACTTATTCAGATTGAACATTAACTTTAAACGTATAGGAGAAGAAAGATTCTAATCCACAATACTTTTGTCTTCATAATCATTGAAATCGAAGAAAACAAAATTGAAGGAGAGAAAGACTAAGAATGATAAAATGAAGTTTATCAGTTATACTGCAGATTCTATTTCGTGAATTGTATAGGGAATACTACATCAGTATACTATACATAGTTAAATGTAGGCATTCACATAAATAAAAAGATCAGAATAAGTGTTCTTCTTTGCTAAGCTGTTTGTTTCATCATACACAATATCACAATTTACAACGATTATAAATTTAAGACTTGTTTTGTTTTGTTTATTATGGATATGTAATGCTTCGATAAATGATTCTATTAAAAATTGATAGATGAATTCAGTTTTTCTTTGTCGATGTCTTTTTGTTTACTTAGACTTTCGAGCATAACACATTGAATTAAGTAATTTAATAATTGAACAAATATCTGGAAAAATGATTTGAATACAAAGTATATTGAACATTATTAAAACTAATTGAATAAATCAATTTTTTTTGAAAGACATAGATTAGATCTATTGTCTTGGATTTATTACTGTCAAAATACCGATTTATCTTGATTTAATCTTCAAGACATTTATTTCCCTTGAGAGCGATTGAATTTGCATAGATATTGTTATGGATAAATACAGTTTACATTAAAATGTCAGACTTAATTTATTATTGTTTTATACGAAATAATGTTAGATCTACTATTGACAGTAAGGTTTTTACGTAATATAATTTATTTTTTCATAGCTCAATTGTATAAATTAGAAATTAGTAAGCGGCAAAAATAAATTCTTTTATTGTTTCTAATGCTGTTGAGCAATAGATTCAAGAAAAGGTTTTTTTTTCTTTATAAATAGATCTTTTGCGTATACAGTTTAAAGTTAATGTTTATTGTCGTGAACTATCAGTAGCCATCAAATCACGTCGTTTTCGTCCGACAAGATAAGAGGCACGTTTACCAACCAAATATGTACCTCGTTTGCCCACTAAATAGGATGCTCGTTTTGCCGCTGATTGATCTTCGTCTAGAAAAATAAAATAAACTAAACTTTAGAAGAAAGAAATATTTAAATTTTCATTTACCACTATCAATTAATGGATCTTCATCAGATGCAATTATATATCGTTTTCCTACCCAATAACCATTAAGATGTTTTCGTTTTTGTAATAGATCAGCAAATTGTTCGCGTTCTTTATTAGCTTGAGCCAAAACTATTGTCATAGCAAAAAGTACGACAAATATATATGCGATCAATGATTGATAATGCATGTTTGTGTTTTAAATTTCAAAGTAATAATATAGAGTGATAAAGAAAAAAAAACAAATTCCAGATATTGAAACGAGAGATGCGGAATAGAAATGAGGACTAGTATTCTAAAACATTTATATTAAACCAGTAAAAATAAGAAAAAAAAAAAGGAAAAAAACTAATCTAAATGGAAGAAAATTCATCAATTGTCAGTGTGCACGCATACCTTAGGGCATTGTTGCATTAAACAGTGATAAGTTACTTTTCCAGATTTTTTTAAAGAATAATAAATGATTTGACATTATTTCTTACAAAGTCTAAATTAGATATTATTATCTTTAACTCATATCTTATGGAAATTTCATTAGTAGTGTTTTTTCACAAGTCATTAGATTTTATTATAAAATACAAGATAAATGACTAACAATTTATTTTAAAGTCAATTTATCGATACTATTCAAACTGTCATTGATAGTCCATTAAGAAAAAGATTTGAATCATGATCACATTATCTAAAGTACATTTTTTTTCTCAAATGAAAATAAAAAGAAAAATGAGATCGGATCTTTTTTTTTTGTATTAATTTATTCTACTTCTTTCATCTTACCTCATACTTATGTGAATAAAATCATCTTCCTACTTTTTCTGATAATAACAATAGCAAATAGTGACTATCTGGTTTTTAACTTCATTCTTTTGGCTGTCTACATATATATATAAATAACGTCCTTGATTAAAAATGAACGGACAATTAGGTGCTCGATCTATGTATGTCTTTCCTAACATAGTTTTTTCTTTAATCGATTTTTTGTTCTTTCTTCTCTCTCTCTCTCTCTCTCTGTTCTCTCCTACTCCTACTCATTAATCGTCGTTCGTAGCTTGTATCTTGTGACGGTAGTACGAGCCATATAGAACTAAAAGAGACAAAGAGGGTCTCGAGGTACCGAAAGACGTTGAATTGAAATTTATTAATGATTGAACGTATTAGTTGATTGAAGCTGATGTCTAACAATAAATCGATCGATAGAAAGAGCAGAAGTCTTTTTCTTTCTTAGAACTATTACTCACTGCTTTATGTAAACATTGAAAGACGATAGAGACGAAAAAAAAAGGAAAATGAGCAATAGCGTTCGATCAATGTGTTAATCAGGGTGATTGTCCTTTTTTTGTCATCGAGGGAACGGAAAAGAAAGAAAAACGGCACAAGATTGTGTCAATCGTATAAAGACAAGTTCCGTTTACTCTTTAGTATACAGATAATATTTGAACCAGAAACAAGCATTTGTTTTATTTTAAAATGACAGCATATACACAGACGATTTTAGTTTCTAATTAAATGAATATTCAAGTCTGCATTATATCATGTTTATTGTTTTCCCGATGGTAACCTGTTAATACTCACTAAAACCTACGCATAAATTTAATAATAATAGTAATACATATTTATTAAGCAAAGCGAAAAAAGAAATCAATTAACACTTGACATTATTAGTATTAAAAGTGCTTTATTCAAAAAATTTTTTTACAATTTTCGTTATTAATGGATTCGTTGATTTTGATGAATTCTTCATTTGTTTTTCTAATAAATCAAATGTTTGTCGAAATCGCACAACAGGATTTATTAATAATTCATCATGTGTCATTCGACGTCTTTCATTTAAACGTTGATCAAATAATGAAAATGATTGTAGAGAATTGTTATCAATACGTTGATAATCATCAAGAAATTTAAGAAAAATCATTCCTAAAACAAATTTTAGATTTTTCTTTTTTTTTTCTTGTTATGTTAAATAATTATAAAATGGTTTATTTATTAACAAAAAAAAAACAATCTAATATAATAGAGAAAATTTATTTATATTTGAACTGTTAAATAAAGTTTGTCGACTGTTTTTCAATAATTCTTCAATGAAAACAGCAATCAATTTGCAAATTTTATCAATAAAGAATTCGATTTGCTCAAGACTATTTGTTTTGATTCGTACTATTAAACAAGCGGAAGCGTTTTATTCGAATCCTTGACATTAATCAAATGGCATTGTTGATAACAATCACTTAGTCAAGCTTTTCAATATTTTCACTTCCTACATTTTTACTATATAAATTTAAAACTTTAAAACCATGTTTTTTTTTGCATAACTCCAAACGTCTTCTTATCCATGGCAAAGGATACTGTCAGATAAGATCGTATATCTATCACTTGCTTAAATCTAACTTTCCATAGAATGAAAAGATACAGGAGAAGAATCTGCACATTTCTAACTATTTATTTTTGTTGTATGGTGAATGTAAAAAAAAATATTTCATGAGCTAAATAGTCTTAAGGTGGATTTATCACTATTCGACATTTCGTACCTTTTCTGTCATAAACTCAATATGAAAATTAATAGCATAGATTGATGGAGTTTTTCATGGTCTACAAAATGGTGTATCGATCATGTTCATCAATTAGTTTATGTAGAATCAGACAGGTATGATATCATACCTGTCTGATTTTACATAAACTAATCGATGTATCATTTTGTTGAGCATGAAAAACTATATCAATCTAGGCTATTAGTTTTCATATTAAATTTACAGTAGAAGAATTATAGGTACCATAGTTGAAACGTTGAAAAGTGAAAGACCCATCGTAAGACTATTTAATTCAAGAAATATCTTTTTACATTTAGTATTAAAAAAAATAGTTAGATATATGTAGAATTCTACGCTTCATCTTTCTATTCTATTGAATTTGAGATTTAATGAGAATGATTTCAAGTATACTGTTGTAAAGAGCATTGAAAAGTGAATAAGATATTGTGTTTTTATTTTGTAATAACTCTTTGTAATATGAGTTTGTAAAAACTAATGAAACTTTAACTATAACTCTATTGATAATTAAGAAATTTGAGTTGTAAGTGGTGACTTCAGAACTTTAAACAATAGTACATTTTATATAGCAGACTTTGTTTTATCATATGAGTTTGCACTCTTCTATGGACTATGTTCATCATCTGATTTGACTTGTTTTTATCTTTGTTCACTAACTTCACCGATAACTTTTAGCTATTTTCCACTGTCGCCATGCTACATTATTTTTAGAGTTCTATACAGAGCTGCAGAATCTGCCGTAAAAAAAAATTCCCTCACCGTTAAAATGTTTTCGAAAAATTTCCCGAGCTAGAAAAATTTAAAAAAAACATGACCTTCTGTGGATTATATATCTATAAACAAAGGACATCAAAAAAGAACTACTTAAAAAAAATAGCGTGATTTAAAAAAACAATCCGTTCTATTAATCATCGATTGATTCTGGTAATCTTGGTACTTGTTATTTTTCTCAAATGATTTAGTACAACGAAGCCAAGTGATATGAGTTTCCATGTTTGATATTGTTCACTCTTAAATAATCAATTTTTCTTCTTCTTGCTGCTAAAACAATCATTCAGTGAATGTTTGATAAATGAATCAGCGAGATGCAACGGGGAGCATTCCAGCATAGGTAGAGACATTACAGCTTATGACTTTTTTCGCATGGGAAAAAGTTACTTTTCGAAACGTTCCTAGACTCAAAAGATTTTCAGAAATTTCCCCAGATCTAAAAAATTTTCCCTACCGCGCGTTACCGTACACGGGTAGATTTTGCACATCTGGTTCTATATCTGATAAAGAACACATTGTACATGAGAGTACAAGATCATCTAAATGGGGTATTGAAATATATAGAGTGGAAATTTGAACACACTCTCTGCTTCCTCAACGGACCATGACAGATATCTTGCACAATAGAAAATTTCTATCGAGCACGTAGACATAGCTTATTTCCTCTCAGAACTGCATCTTTTTCATAGAAATATTAATATTCAATACTCAACAAAAAATTGCTGTCAAAAAAGTGATATTCATAAAAGAAAATTTTCAATATAAAATGTATAACGGAACTCATATCGTAAACTTTTGTTAGAAAAATTTGTACTCTAAAAACTTAAAAAATGTTTTTTTTTGGTGCTAATTCAAACTATGTCTTTATTTCTCCTTTGAGAAGCATTTAAGCATATTTATGCTAACCGAGCAGACGTGTCAGGCAGGGATAAACATTCTATAAAATTTTTATCAAGTTTGGAACTATACTAAAGTATGAGCAGTGACTACACTGAGATACGTCTTTTCAAGAAAACTCTTAGTGAAAAAAACAGGCATACTTTTCAAAATAAGAAAACTATGAGAACAAAGTTTTTCATATAGAGCGATAGAACAGGGGCTCAACTTTAGGTGTCTACATGATTTATTTCGTAGATCTCGCTACTTCGAAAAATTATACTTTTTTCTAAGGTGACAGAAACTTTCTGAATTTTTTGGCATAGGATTTTCCTTACATCGCAAACAATATCACTTTCATTTTTTCACGAAATATTCACTGCGCCCTGGTAACTCATCACAGGTCGTATACCAATAAAGGCTCATTACAACGTATCAACTACTTTCTTATTGAATTTCTAGACGATTAAGTAAAAAAGAGCTTGAAAAAATGTGTTTCAAGGTGTATAGAATAAAACAATCTCGATCTAATTACTAACAGCAGTTACATCATGTGTCACATTTTAGTTATACAGAGATTGTGCTAACAGTTATTTTAAATTTCCAAAATCTATGCTTAGAACTTACTTTTCTTAACATATTAATAGAGTATTAATTAAATTTTAATTAGTTTTGAAAAAAAAAATTATGTGACAAAGAGTTATTACAGAAATAATAATATACGAGGTTAATCAATTTTTAATGCTCTTCCTCACAGTATATTTGAAGATCAAAATTTATAAATAGTTCTGCATCTAATGGTATAGTTTTGAAAATTGTTTCTATTTTTGAATAACGACATAATCGACAAAATACTAAAAGGATCTTCAACTATTGCGGTGAACTTTACAAATAAGACTAACTTATTAAAACAAAAAAGATCTTTTACCTACCGTGAATAAAATCATTAAGGAAGACAATATAACCTGATGATGGTTGTGAAATAAGAAAATCATCCGATCGAAAATCATAACCAAGACTATTTTCTTCTTTTTTATGTTCAGTTTTTCTTGATTCATGTTGTACATCACTTGATACAATTGATTGAACATCAATTCCACTATCATTACGTTTAAATGATTTTGGACTACTGGAAGATTTTTGTTTATTATCTGTTAATTTTTCAGAAGTTTGATGCCGTTTAAAATAACTTGGTAAACTATAAAATAATTCCGTAAATACATGTAAACATGCTTCACTAACAGCTATATTAACTAAAGTTGAATTTGATTTAACTAAACGAAATCTTATTATATATTCAAGTGATGCTTGTAATATTTGTCGAAGATTAAGTGGTAAAATAAAATTATCACCAATACTCATATCAACAGTATTTAAATCAAGATCAACATGTATTGAATCTTTTTCTGTTGTTTTTGGTATTTGTTGCATTGTTTCATATAAACAACCATATATATATGGGCATGGAGAATCAAGTAAATCATGTAACCATGATGATGGCATAAGTGAAACAAATGGATAAGGCCACATAAATGGATACATTAAAAATGATAAAGCAAGACAACATTTAGTTAATTTTGAAAGTGAATTTGAAAAACATAAAATTCTTTTTGAACGTAACATTGATTCAAATAAATGAGTTATATTATTTGGTGATAAACAAGAAAGTAAAGTGGAAAAATAATCATGATTAAGACGTTCATCAGTTGGACAAACATAAAAAAATATACGGCGATCATTGAGTATACAGACAATACCTGATGAATTATGAGTTGGTAAAGGTAATGGCTTCGAATAGAATGATTGCATTAATAGACTACATTCAAGATCATTTGATATGTAGGCTAGAAACAAATAATACAAAGAGTCAATGCCTTTTTCCTATTGATTGAATTTTATGTGATATGGATCAATTTTAGGAAGGCATAAATCTACAAAATAGAGGTATGCAGGGCAAAGGTAAGAGTTATAGGGTATAGGAAGAGTATCAATGATTTTCTCAGACACATAGAGCCAGTCGAGTTAGTTCAAGGTCAGCGTGCAAGAATTTTGAACCGAACGTGCTCTACAATTAGGATATAGGATATGAACGAAACTCACCCTGCATAGTTCTAATCTGAATCTAATGAAGAAGAAGAAGATGATGATGATGATGATGATGATGAAATTGATCGTTACGTTAAAGCAAAATTAATTATTGATATTTAAGAATCTGAATTTAGCTAGTGGAAATATATAGGTTATATCATTTCCAAAACTTACGAGGGAACATTTCTAAGTGTCAAATTGCTTTCGAGACTGAGTAATAGCTTATTGCTGCCGAAGTACTGTAACGTGTTTATCAGAACACTGCGCTTTCTTCCTCAAGAATAATAGATAAAGTAGGTTTCGAATTTCGACCTGAAACTTTGCGTAGAAATAGGCCTTAAAGAGAGTAGTTTATTATAAAAGTTTCAGATCGTTTGATTGTTTCTATCCTAAAATAAAGCCATATTAAAAGCATGGTTTTCACACCGATCATGTACAACAGCAAAGTTTGGCGTTCTGATTCCAGAATAGATGCAGTCGAAAAATCTGAAACATTCACAAGAAACTTTTCTCTTTAAGGCCTGTCTCTGTAAAAAAACACCAAGTCAAAACTCGAAATCCAGTTTCCCTAAGGGGACCTTAGAATTCGGTTAAATAATTCGATATCTCGGCACTAGTAAGCTATTAGTTCGAACTCTTTCATTAGGATATTCTTAACTTATTGGAACTTCTATGATGCATATAATCCGAGCTCAGAAGCGATTTAACACTTAGAAACGTTCCCCCTCGGTGGTATTCTTGTTAGATCATCATTTTGTATATCAGTTAATTCATGTACCGATAAAAAACTATTCAACATAATTGCAAGTATTCTCAAAGAACGAGCAACAAAGTTTTCGTAGTGACCTTGTTGATGACATGTTTTTCATTAGAAACTTCCAAAAGATTATACCTTAATACTTTATAATGAAAAACAAAAATAAAAAACTGGAAAAAAAGTAATACTATATTACTACTTCATTAATTTTCGAGTCTTCCAGGTAGAGTAAGATTAAGAGAGACGGAGAATAAGAAATAAACTCCATATGGTATAGGAATAGTATTAAAATTTGTCTTAGACAAGATATAAGATACCAGATCTCGCTTAAAACCACGACGTCTTTCACAGTTCTCTAATAATTGCTTCACACTATGCGCAATTTACGTTTAATCTTCATAAAACTTGACTTATGTAATGGTACGTCTCATTTTATAATGAACAATTTACTCAAGTAATCTATTTTCTATAATATTTGTACTCTACATCTTTGTCCTCACTGATATACATTGATCATTCGTTGCAACTTTTACTACTTCTTATCCCATCAAACTGACCATGTAATTTGTGAATATCTCACATTATTCACATATTACGTAGTCATTTTTAATGGTTAAAAATCAAAAAACATATCAATTATGATTACCATTGACAAGCTCATTGTTTTTGGATACAAATAAAAAAATTAATTTAATTAATTGAAACACTTGTAATTTTATAAGTAATCAATAAAAGTTTAAGATTCGATTATACGATTATAATCAAAACAAAAATAAAGATTTAATATATGATAAAATTTATCAAGATATTCATACGTATAGAAAATGGTTTTTGCAATAAATTGAAGAAAATTGAAATTATTGATTTTTGTTTAATCAAGATTTTTTTTGCAATAAAATACGGATAGAAGAAAATCTACCGTTCTATTTAATTCGAATATTTTCATATGATTTCATTTTACCTGAAGTTAATTCATTAAGAATAGCATCATAAAGTTTATAATATGAATAAGTCGAAACTAAAAATAATAAAAATCTATAATAAAAATCATTTTTTACAAAGAAAAACTTGAATATAAACCTATACAAATAACAATGGGAAGTTTTGATATTTGATTATTATCATCAGTTACTCGTCGACAATAACCATATTCCACTTTTCCTTTTGAATTTGTTCGTGTAAAAACATATGTTGACGAATCATCAAGTAAAATTTCTTCATCTGTTTCTTTAGAATTTAATTCTGGAAAACAAAATCTTTTATAATATGAAATTTCTTCTATTATATCGATTTCATTATCATCACGTGGACAATAATCCAATAAAATTTCCTTATCAACACGCCATTCAGATAATGTTATTATAAAGGAAAGTTTAAATAAATGTACATCTAAATGTGATGAATTTAAGGTCATATTATGACCTTCAAGAAATTGATTAAGATCATGTGGTGTTTCACGATAATCAAGTATATATGATGAACGTGATGGTTGAAATAATTGTGCATCAAATAATGAACCATTTATAATTAATTCATTACTATTTGAAATATTATGATTATTAACAGTACTTGTTGAACGTTTTATTGATGTACGTCGATAATTTGATAATGTATTTGAATTTTGTTGAAGATTCAAATCTATACAAGATTTTGTATCAATATCTTTTCGATCATTATTATATTTTATTTTTAATGAATAAGTATCATATAAATGATGATCACTATGATGCGCTTTCATTATTTTTATTAAACTAAAAGTAGATGAATATGTTTTCGATGAGAATTAAAATGCAACGAACCATGACCAAAAATCGAATAGACAAGCAATAGAAGAAAATTTATCATTCTTATCCGCCGTCAGTTTTGCTCGTCATATGACTTTTTTCGGTTTTTTTTTCACCGTTCTTTTCGTTGTTGTAGGCAATAGTAAGAATATCAGTCGAGAGAGAACGAAAAACTGCACCTGTTGTCGTTAGAAAACGTATATAGGGAAGATTATTGTCGGCAATGCATATACTTTTTGCATATTATCATCAAGAAGAAATAGTTTGAATAAAAATAATATCAAAACTATTGAATAACAAAATCAATAAATAAAAATATGGTAATATTAAAACGTGTATTTATACAGGAATTAAGTTTATCAGTCTATACAAAACAGAAGAAAGATTTTCTTCGAGTACGAATAAAAAATTACAAAAAAAATTAACATAAACATGACTTCAATTATTGATAAATAATGTGCATAAATTTTTATCGTCATGTTTGCTCGTTGATACAAGAGAAATTTGAATGATGATTCACAATGTTTAAAATGTTGTACTTTCTGATTGATGAACCAAAATTCATTATTCTTTTTAGCTTGAATTGCAGACATTTCTTTTGCATAAAATTATTACAAATAATTACCTTACATTTCGATGACAAAAGGTGTCAACTTCGAAAGAATTTGGAATCGAATTACTTTTTTTAATTCAGGCTTTTATTTCTGTCAAAATGTACTTATTTCGTTTTTTTTTGTGACTATTTGTCTGAATAAAACCAGTTTTTGTGGTAACAATTTTTATTTTTATATTTGTTTTTCAAATTATTCATTGGTCAAAATAAATAAGAATAAAGTATGTCGTTTGAATTGTTAAGTTTAAGTAAGACTTTCACCAAAAGAAAATGCGAGTTTGAAATCTCAGCATATTAGAACGAATTTGATGCTTAGATGTTGTGGAGATTAGGTCTACAATAGCTCATAATAAAAAGGTCGGATCATCTACCTAAAAGAAAGTTTCAACATATCTTTTGATAGAAAATGATTTAATGACACATGTCTTTATTAAAAATAACGAAGGAAGTTCGGCTATGAAATATTCAGCACCAAAAAACTTTTTCAACGTGGTATACTATATGAGGTGATCAGGCCAGTGAGGATGTAGGTAACACTATTTGAAGTTAATTTTTTCAATCAAAATAAAGTTGTTTTTCAAAAAATAAAAGTTTTTCATAATATATACCTTGAGACATTGAGGGTCGAGCAACCGGAATGTATGGGTGGCTTCTTGAAATTTTCACGTTCACTATTGTTCGTAGCAGGAAACGTGTTTTACATGATTTACAAGCGAACTATTCCGATTGATAACGTACGTTTGCACTCATATTTGACTTATGAGTAGAAGTTCAAGTTTAGACAAAAATCTTGAAGTGGTTCGGACCATTAGATATTTATTTTCGAGTTATAGTCATTTAGCTGAAGTTTTTTCTGAGATAACAAGTTTACCAAACACGTAGCTGTCACACAAGAGCTTCTAAAGTAGCCCAGTTTTTAAGCAGACTATGTGTTAAGAAGAAACCATACCTTTGAGCTGAACCTTTTAGAATATCGTAAAGATGGCATTAGCTATTATTGGGAAGAGTTTTAGGTCGCAACATCAGTAAAATGATCATAACTCGAGAGGAAAGACTTCGTGTCAAGAACTCGCTTAGGATTTTTGTGTACAGTATGCGTCCTACTTATATGCAAAATATGAACTCCAACGAAGATTATTAGTTGGGTGGATACATTCTTTAGTCAAGTTTTATAAAATTCAGCTATTATCTTGCAATAAATTTGCTCTGATAAAAAAAAATTGAACTTGAAAATTTCAATAAAATGACCTATAGGTTCCAATTTTTCAACACCGAAAACCCTTAGTCAAGTTTTCTGAATAATAATCTTGTCTGCTCTGATCGAAAAAAAATTATATTGAACTTGCATTATCTTATCTTAGTTATCATTTGAATTTCTATTTTATTTTTCAAAGCTTTATGAAACTCATCGCACATCAGCAATTTGTCAGCATAGTTTAGCGTATCATACTTGCACTTCTCTCCTAGGCTTTTACTCTGACATATTTAAATCAAAATAGGTTCTTAGTTATTGTATGCATATAGAAAACAAGACTGATCTCATCATAATTCTTGCTACACATTTAAAAAAAGCTTTTAGTAAAACCCATATCAGTACGCTACAGAATAACATTAATGTGTTGTACAAGAATCTTTCTATTACACTTGTCAGAATTTGTGTTGAAAAGCAGGTCTTGAATTGCTGACGGTTTATTTCAGTTTACTGCACATAAAAAGATTATTCAATTTTCCTCGCCAAACATAAATTATTTAGGGCATACCAAAAGTAGTAACATTAGCTCTGTAGTACCTTATAGACGACCCGAGAAAATTCTCTCTCTCTCTTTATATATATATGCTGATAATTCAAAGAACACTCTAGTGTTCTATATTATTTTATCATTCTTCAGTTGGTATGATAACACAAGAACTTCGATGAAAGCTATATTCCTATCAGTAAGATGGATAAGAAAAACTTATATTTTTATATTGAAGTCAATACTACACTATATTTTGTTTTTGGCTACTAGGTTGCATGAGTTATAACAATTGAAAGATGATATAGATGGCTTCATGATGATCGAAAAGAGATTGAAGCCAAAGAAAGTCCTAGCAAATCTGTAATTGACGTCATATCTTTTATGAGCATCTCAAGGTCATCTGTTTCGATATACAACAAATAGCAATCTTTTTTATTTTATGATGATCAAACATTATTCTTCGGATGGCTTCGTGACTTAAATTAGTTTGTATTTGCAATATGTCAATTGTAAATTGAGTATCATCATTAATAAGGAAATGAATCTTTTTGATCTTGTTAGATTTAGCTCGGTTACTGCTCCACAGTATTATTCTTCATCTTCAACGTCTTCTTGATGGTCACAAAAATCATTCGTTTCATTTTTCAATCAGTCTCAAATGTGAAGTCTAATTATCGAAAACAAAATATTGTGCAGTATGGACTTACATGTAGAAGCGCAAATTTTCATTATCCATCTAATTCATAAGAGAACAGATTTTATCGTATTACTAATATTATCATATCAACGGAAAGGATTAAATAATATAGAATTCTATAGCGATAATCAGATTATCACTATATATATTCGAAAGAAAATTTCCTTGAGTCTTTGATAAGATATTATAGAACTACTATTACTTTTGGTATATCCTATATATTTCAATATTTGGTCAATAAATGAAGAAAATTCATTATCTTTTTGTATTTTTGACTTCATATTACACTTATTTATTAAAATTTCAGTGTTACAAAAAACACAATATTAAAGCAATTTTTCAAATCAAGCAAAAGCAGAGTTTTATGTATGCTTTAGAAAACAAATTCTACTTATACGAACAAGCAACTTTCATATTATATTTTTACAAATGTATACAATTATAACAAAAATTTTCAGCATTTATTTTCAGTCATGAATAAAATTTTAAAAAAGCATAAAAATTTCAGTTATTTAAAAATAAATTTACATTCAATATTAATGATTTCGTCCTATTGGATTGTGATAATTATTCGTTGCAAGTATAACTATTCCATTGTGTTGATTTCGTTTATGTGAATATGTTTTTGGTGTAAATAATTTTATTGGCGTTTTATTTTGTCTTGTTGAATACATATAAAATTGTTCAGTTGCTGGTGTTGCACGTCTATACCAATTTCTAAAAATTCGATGACATATATAGTTATGAAATAATCCAATTAATTCAGCACGAAAACGGGCACATGAAAAAACAAATGCTAAGAAATTTACTGCATGATGAAAATGAAGAAGAATACCCATATATATATTTATAACATATTGACGCATAGTAAAATCATGTGATACTGCTAAATAAATTGCATGTATTGTTGAAGGTGTTGCTGTTAAAACAAAACATATGGATGATGTAACAAGCATTGCTGTTAATTGACGTTGTTTATTTGATAAATTTAAGGTACTTGCTAAATCATTACTTAATGTACGTTCAATACGTGATGCTTGAAAAAGACATTTTATTATAATAATATTACAAATAATACAAATTGGAACTGCTGACCAATATGTTAAGGATGATCGTAAACATTCCCATGCTACGCGATGAAAACCTGGTGTATATGTACAAGCTGATTGAATAATACTCGTTCCATTAGAATTATAAGCATATTCCATTTTCAGATGCGTCACATAATGACTAAATATAAGTAATGATATAATAAATAATCCAATAACAAATAGACGTGACTTAATTTGACTGGTTAAACGTTGTATATGGCATGGGTTAAATACAAGTGAACAACGTTCTAGATTTATAAAACAAACAATCCAAACAGACATAAGACGAAATACATCCACAAAAAAGAAAATAATACAATCGTATGATGTTACTGAGAAATAAACTTTTCCTATGAGTTTTAAACTCTCTAAACAAAGTACAATACAATCAGCAATACATAGAGCTGAAATTAATGTAGCTGATGGTGTTTTACGAAAGAAACGTTGATTAAGAATGATTAATGTAAAAATATTTCCTGTACATCCAAATACAGTTAGAAATAATATAGATATATTGCGAATTTGTTCGACGAACAGCATCTAAAATTATTAGATTCTTTAGTTTTTAGGTTTAAATTTAAATTTAAAAAGTGAGATAAATGTAGATAAGCTTCTTATCTCCATTTCGATATGAAAAGAGTTATGCATAAAATCAATCTGATTATAGAGACCCATGACAAGCTATCCTGAGGACATCAATTGCAAAAATTGTCGATCTCTCGATAATTGTCAACATCTCTAGAGCGATTTTTACTCAAAATGTCATTTAAATAAAATGCATTCATTACTGATGAATATTGATTACTAATCACGCAATGCATTATCCCATCTCTCGGGTATCTGTTCTCAGTCAACATTATTTACATCTTTTTATCTACAGAATACTTGGATTGTGCGACTCTAGACAAAGAACAACATTTGGTAATTGTTTTCATTGTATATATGATGTTGAAATAGCAAATGGTATGACACGAACAAGAAAGATGACTGAAGTATATATATACATTAGGACATATATAACAGATAAGATCTGCTATTACATCCGCCTACTAGATTCAAATTTTCTAAATAATTAATAAAGAAGAAGAATTAAATTTTTGTGAGATTTTTCTTTTCTAAAATTAACTAGTGGAAAGGTATATCTACGATATCAATTTGTTCTATTCATTAGAGTGAATGAACAAAGTATTAGCGATTACCATTATAGGAGAATTCATAATAATAACAAAATAGTTTTCAAAGAGATTTATAGTTTCCTGTTCATCTCAAGAGTTCCTTATTTACATACCAATTAGTGATTTAAGAATAGTATTTACTTGTTCTTAATAACAATAATGAATGAAATCGATTCCCGAATGTGCATATTTTTTTTCTTATCATGCGCACTTTTGCTTTTCGACATATGTCAAAACCATTCGGATGTGCGAAGAATGCTTTTCTCATATATTTCTGCTGTTGTTATTATTATTATTGTTGTCTCTTCTTATTCATCTTTTGCTCGATTATCTTGCAACCAATATAATTGATTTAAAAAGAATAAGGAAGAAAAACTAATGCGCTGATGACGCATGTAAATGTTCTCTATGTATTTTGTTGATTTCATTATCAGCTAAACGAATCTAAAAATAGTATGTAATCTAGAAGCAAAAGGTCTTCATTAATTCAGGAAGATATATAGACTGTTGATGAAAGCATTTCATATTTTCTTTTGTATATATTCTACATGAAATACTAATCTGAAGAAAGATACAAGACTGTTTTGATGATTGCAATGTTTTTTTCAAATAATATAGGACAGTATTGTGGTTTCACCATGGCATATAGAAATTTTTGTTCATATAGAAAATAAATGTATGAGAAAATTTTCAATAGTGTTTTGGTTCACATGATTTGGCTTTGTTTTAAGAATATAATGTTCAAGAAATATAACAAACATTTCTGAAATGTTATCGAAGCAAAATAGAAATAAAAAATATTAAATTGACAACATTAAAAATTGATGATTTTATGAATATTTCTTTCAAAAAATTGCTTATATTAAAAATAAGGATGGAAGAATATATTACTTTATTCTCTCTACTGATCTGAAATATTTTTCAATAATTAATACTTTGTCTACAACTTTGGGTGATGTTACACTGTATTTTAATGATGCATAAACAAGTGTTTTATATTTAGAAATAATATTCTGTTTCTTTCGGCTCTTTAACTTACGTTACAAATTTTTATCATCAGATGTATGAATCCATGAAAAAAAGTATTTCTGTTAGTCTAATATTTTTCTCATAAATACTAAAAATGAAACTATTTTTAATAGAATTGATATTCATTGATTAGTTATTGATAATGATCGCTTTCAAGATATGAATCTATAGAAAACGTTTGAAAATTGATTCGATAACAAACATTTTATAATGTTTTATTTTATTTTTTTTATTTCAACGTATAATGGTAATAATCAGTGATGTAAATACAGTAAAAACTACTTTGAGATACCGAAATAGTGACTATTTTATTTATAAAATTTTATTCCAAATGTATATAATAATCGATATAAAATACTAACCATCGTGAAACACTTATTAAGAAAGCAAAAGAAAAACATCTCAAACATTGTTTTAACCATTGATGTATTATTCATATATAATAAGGATAAGTAAAATGATACGCAGTCTTTTAATAATTATCTTAAAAGAAATTTTTGAAGTCTTTTTTTTTCCATTTTAATAACTAATCATATCTTTAGTTGAGTATCATATAGATTTTGAGTTAATGTCATATTGACAAGAATTTGATTTTTGTTAATGGATATGTCTAACTTGTTAATTCTCTTTTCGACTGTCGCATAAATTAATTACTGTCAGCCTATATTCTGAATACTTCGCATTTCATCTGTCAACGTTCTTCAGAACATTTGATATTATAGTATATTAAGAGTGTGTTATCATTATTTAAAAAATGAACTTCACAAAGTTTAAATAAACTTTATTGAGAAACTATTTGCTAATTTTGTTTTATCGTAACTCACATAGAAATGATTTATGCAGGCAACAAAAACAAAGTTGATTCGAATTATTATAAATTGTTCAATTGTGTAATTATAGCTAAATAACCGTTATAAACATAAAGAACATTTTTATCGTTACTATTCTTTCTTTGTTTTTCTTGTAGCTGTACGGTTTTTCAATAACATCATCAAAATCATTCAAGAGTAAGATAATACATATATATATATATATACATTGCGTTTACTAATATTGTATATAATAATTTCTTTGTCTTCTTTTTCTATAAGATTGTAATCAAAAGCATTGCATGAAATATTGTTTATCGAAGTGACATCAAAATTACTTGTGTTACCATTGTTAAAATGAGAATAATTCTCTTTCTTTTGTGTATATATGGTATACAAATTGAACAAAAAAAAAAGAAAAACAAAATACAAATGCAAAAAAAGAAAAACTCAAGTTTTTTTTCTCTTTTTTCCTTTGTTTGTGTCTATCATACAGGAACAAGAGAGCGTAAAAGATAGGAAAAAAAAATGAGTGCATTATACAACCCCCCTCGCGTCATATACGGAAGTGCATCAATAAGAAATAAAAGAAGAAAGGACATGGTGTGCTCGCAACAAAATAACAATCCTAAAATCGCCATCATCATCATCATCATCTTATTGTCGTATCTTAATAAAACAATAATCTTTTCTTTCTTTGCTATACATACAGACACATACACACACATATATGCGATGAAAGAATAGAAGAGAGGAGAAAGGAAGAGATCTTCGTTGTTTGTTGTTTATCGGCTGTAAAATAGTATTAGTTGCAGTAGGCTACAGAAAACCTTGAGCTGTATACATAGAGATACGCACAAAAAAGAAGACAAGATGGAGAGAATGAGAAAAAAAAGCCAGAAAAAAAAACCGAACGATAATGGGTAACAAACATCATCATATCATCTCAACAATTGAATAAACCAAAGAGCAAGGGATAAATTTAGAAAAAATATGGCAATAAACACTCGATTTCGATAGATGACATTCTAGAAAAAAAATAAAACAAAAGATATTCATATAATAACATATATAGTTATAATTAATAAGAAAATAAATCTTATACCTGAATGCCATCATTATAATCGTCTGTTTGTATCGATATCTCTTGGGTAGATACATGCATATTGGTAACGATGGTTGGGCCAGTAGCAGGAATATCAGACTGCAAAACATGCACATGCAAAACAAGTTTTGATCTCTCGAGATATAACTTATTGATCAATCTTTCCCATGATACATTTTTAATATTCATCGAACTCGAGAAATTTTCTTTATTCGTTTTTTTTTTCTTTGCCCTATTACTCTTTTAATGCTTCTTTCAAATATACGTTAATATGCATGCAATCGATGTTAATCATCGACAGCAGTTAACATTACTGGGATTCAACGAGGCGAATACTTATTTCTAATAGATCATAAGGATAGAAACATACAAGGATAAAAGGAAAAGATCAATTGCAAATGGTAGGCAACACACAAGCAGACAGAAACTTAATGACTGATTTACAATGATGGATGAGAATTTTTAGTTTACCGTCTATTTTACTCGAAAATAGGATAAATATATCTATCTATCTATATAATCTCAGGCCAAAAAGGATATTTAAACTACCAGACATAGATTTATTTAACATGCAAAATTGGCTTTTTTTCTTCTCATACCTGTAATAAAGCTTTAACACGACCAATAGCTGTTGAATCGAAATCACGCTGACGTCGTAATTCTTCACGTCGTTGAGAACCAAGCTTTGATGCTTCTTCTCTTGATATACCTTAGCAAGAGAAAATACAAACAAAAAGAAATTTCTTTTTTTTTTCTTAAATAAATTTACTAGGAGCTTCGTGTCGATGTCGAGCTATATTGACGACTGTCGGCATACTGCCACGTTTATTTCCACCGGTATTAGTTATAGTTGATTTAGGTTCATTTAATTTTGTAACACTTTCAAGTATAACACGATGAGCAAGTATGGGCGAACCACTACTACTCGTCATTACTGTTCCTTGTGGTATAATTGAACCACTTTCTGTATAAGTTGGTACTTGTGCTGTAACACGTTTACGTATACCATTTTCAATAATAAATGTTTCTTTTTCTTTTAAATTATCACTTGATCGAGCTGTTTCATCAACTTTATAATCACCAGGTAGAGTTTTAACAATACTTGGTAAGGATTTTCGTTTAGGTAGAGGAATTGGTTGTGGAACATCGTATACATCAATAGTTGGTGTTGCTGATCGTATTATATTTGTTGGATTACCTATATTATATATATGATGTTGTTCAGGATCAAAACTAGCACCACCAGAACTTAAACCAGAATCTTGTCCACTTGAATTTTGAGAATCTGGAGCACCATGAATAAGAGGAGGTCGAATATTAAAATTAGTTCCGGACATAGGTGACGTTGTTTTTGTTCGACTATTTGATGTAGGTCGTATATTTTGAGGAGCATAAAGATTTGGTGATGGAGAATTATATTCATTTTGTTGTTGTTGTTGATGGTGCTGATGATGGTGCTGGTGGTGTTGATGTTGATCATGTGGTAGATCGTCTGTTGATGTATCGAAATGACGTGTTCTTATAAATGTCGATCGTTTCGGTACTGAACGAGGACCTATACCGACAGCATTCGGTACGAATTGTGAAGGAGGTGAAATTGGCGATTGTGCTGAATCAAAACTAGTCGACATAGTTGCAGCACGATCGTCATCAAAAGTTAAATTTCCCGGTATTGAAGTATCACCGGATAATGGTTGATTTAAATGAGAATATTGTTTAGACACGGAAATACCTTCAAAAGAAAGAAGCACTTATTTAATATCAAAATTGCTCAAATGGAAATCGATAGGAAGAGAGAAAAAAAAAATTTTCTTTTCCGATTGATTAAATTTTAATTTTTAAAATTATTCAAAGCAAACCTGTACGTGAATCGGGCATATTATTATAGATTACTGGCGGCATATTTTTGTTAAGTTGATGATAATAATCAGGACGCTGTTGTTGTTGAATAGGCAATGGTTGTCCAATGACCTAAATACCAGTCAAAAAAATATCCATCTAAAATAAAGTTGTCATTATAAATAAATTTACTTTTGTATTTGGATTCCAATTATCTGATTTTGTTGGTACTGATTGACCTTGATAAACACCACCATCAAGTGCGAATGCTGGTGATGTTACTGGGTTTATTTGATGTTGAGAAAAAGGTAGTGGTAATGGCATTGACGTGTTTGATGTATAGTTTAATGACATTGGTAAACGACCATTAGGTGAACTCATATTAATATGATTACTAGTGACTAATTTTCCATCAACTTGTCGATCAATATCTAATGGTATGAATGGGTGTGGTTTTTCTTCTCCTAAGAAAAAAAAAGGAAAAAATAAATAAATGAAATTATTTAATTAAATTTTTTCTTTTCGTGTTTACCTGGTTGACGAAAATCGGGTGCAGCTGCTTTAGCACTTGTTCGAGCTTCAACACTATCATGTCGAGCTTGTTTTGCATAGATTTCAGCTGAATGAGCTTTTGAACGAGCATTATTTGCTCTAAGAAAGAAAAAGAAAACATTATTTTCATTATCAATAAAAAAGAAAGAAATTTGTTTTACCTCGCCATTGCTATTTCAGCTTTTTGTTGGGCATTTGTTGCACCTTTCATTGCATTATTAAGAGCTGCATCAATTTTATCACGAAGTTTTGATGAACGAAGTAAAAATAATTTACTTGGTTTACGTTTGTCAGTTACTAAAACATTATTTTTATATTTTCCCTCCTCCTTAGTACCATCACGAAATGTCGTCACACCATAACCATTCTTTTTATTATTAAACCATTCACCTTCATATTTTAAACCATCAGAACGTTCAGCTATGCCAAAACCACTACGTTTATCATTTTTCCATTCTCCCATATATGTTTCAACTACATTATTATCAAGTATATCTTCCTGAGATATGAATGAATGTTCACCATCATCAAATGTACCTGTTGAATTGGGTGTATTTGCATGTGATGATATCATTGTAGCTGTTTTAACTGAATGTTTTGAATCACCACTTGCTGAACTTCCTGTTGAGCGAAATGAACTTGTCTTTTTTGTTGTTGATCTATCTTCAATGTCACTTGTAGATTTTTGTTTACGTAACTTTGCTAAAAGTGTTTTACGTAACGATGGACGACGGTCGGCACTATTTGATAATGAACCACGATGTGCACCTTGACTAACACTACGTGCTGATAAATCATGTGGATCTGATCTTGAACGAAGAACAAATCCACCACGATTTTCATCCATACGTTTATCTCGTTCACCTATTTTAATGTAAATATAAAAACAAATGAGCAGAATAAAAAAAAAGAAAAATATTTACGTTGTGTTCGTTCATCATCATCTTCTGACCGAAGTGATGTTAAAGAATCTCGTACATCTTTTGATCGATAACGTGATGCTAAACCATAGGGTACACTTCGTCGTATACCATAACCATGACGAAGACCTTGTTGTATCTGCCCATGATAAACTCCTCCATCGGCATATATTTCAACGCCATAACCATCTTGAAGTCCATTAGCCCATGTACCCTCATATCTAGCACCTGAAATGTCCGATACACGAATACCATATCGTCCTTTAAAACCTTGTGTCCATTCGCCTTTATAAATCCATCTTCCTTTCTTTTCAACACCCAATCCATGTCGTTTTCCACTCATCCATTGTCCTTCATAAGAGTTTCCTGACGGCTAAAATATACATATAGATATATATATATATATATGTAATTATTACTAGATCACATGAATAGATAAATGTAGTATTTATTTACCCATAAATAGATGCCCGAAAATTCATAGCCGTATTGCCATGCGCCCGCATATTCACCTTGTCCTTTTGGTCCTGTACATACACCGTGTCCATGTGCTTTTCCATCATTCCATCCTCCACAATAGGTACCGCCGTCATCAAAATCAAAACGGCCTCCATTCACTCCGACGCTCATCCGGGAGTCCGTTCAATAATAATCAACCTTAGTAACAACAGCAGCAGCATCGACAACAACGACGATGTCGATGATAGCAAAAGGAGTATATTGAAAACGAACAAGTAGTAGGGGGTCGCACAAAAGTGTTTTTACTAATAGTAATTGTAGACGAAGAAAATGAGGATGAAGGAGGAGAAGAATAAGAAAGTTGACGGCGCAACAATGATGTTGTGACGAGTAATAATAGTGGTAATTTTCAATGTGTCGTCTTCACAAGTTGATTGATTCCCAGCAAAACACGGCGGTGCACAATGATGCTGCCATGCACGCTTAGGCTAGAATAAACTGAATAAGTGAATAAGTGGGCTGATAGAAAAAAACGGAAATCACATATAAGACAGACACGCACACTATATTTTTCTTTGCCTGAAAGACCAAAATCTCAAGCAAATCTTCCTGTTGCTTATTAATTATTTTCTATAGTCATGACACGCTTATTTTTTTTTCTTCTCATCTATAAACATCAATGTAGACAAAAGAAAAACATAGTATGAATTACATATTCTCAATCAGAATGGCAGGAATATTTTAGTATAAACATTAGAGGCAAAAAGAGGCAATGAACTTCACGGGTTTTCCGATCACACACATCATTACCCATCCATTGTCAATACAGGTTTTTTTTTCTTCTCTAGTAGTATATAATAACCGTATTAAAAGATCTATCTAAGCGATTCGTTTCTTTTACCGACTCAAAAGAAAAAAAGTTCATATACACATAACTATACTCGAAATTGCATCACACACGAGTGCGTATGTTAAAAAGAGCTTATTCTAAACCTAGATAGAGGATGATCAGAAAGAAAGCGAACACGAAAGAGAAAGAAAGACTTGGTAGTCTCAGGGTTTTATGTCGCGCGTGCCTATTTATTTATTTTTGCTCTGTGTTGTGCGCGCATTACACACGTTGGATGGGCTTTCTCGCTCTCTTTCTCTTTTACACACAAACAGGCAGATTTCAGGCAGCAGCAGGCAAAGAAAAAGAAAAAGACGAATATGAAGACCAAAAGAGAGATGGAGAGAGAGAGGGAGAGAGATGCAGGAAGAAGAATACGGAAGGAATTGTCGTCAGTCGCTGTCGTCGTCTTCCTTAACTTATCTCAACGTAGGCGTACGATACAAGACCGAGGAATAATACGCATGCGAAAGAAGGAAAAAAAGAACAAAAAAAGCAGAGAAGTATTGAAAATACTAATAAACACGTCAGATATATGAGGAGAATAAGAACGAACGACAATGAAAGAAAAAGAGATCTCTGAAACGCACATACATATACAACGATGATAGTAAGAGCAAAGAGCAGAACTACAACAATAATAATAATAATAACAACTACAGATGACGATGATGATGAAACTACTGTTGTTGATACAGCACGGTGATAGCAGTATGATGGTATCGCGCTTTCTGAAGGAGGGGATGGATCTCGTTTTCTTTCTCTTCATTCTCCCTTTAGCAGAATATGTATAGCATGATGACAAAACAGATAACTTGACATTCACTAAGCAAAAAACGCTCTCCTTGCGTCTTTTCCCTTGTTTCCTTCCAATCGATTTCTTTTCTTTTAACGCCCTTCGTTTTTTTGCTAATCCGTATACAGACGCATACCGCAACTCTTCATATATGTGGTTAACAAATAGACAGAAAAAGCATGTCATTTCTATATGATGTACTACTTTAACACTCATCAATGCCATTGACTAAAAAAAATGCATTTGTGAATCAATCGTTAGTTCGTTCTTGAGATAGTATCGTTAGAGATGTGTTGACGAAAAAATAAGAAAAGGAAAACTAGTCTGATCGTTTTTTTTTCATCATCCATGCCTTCAAGTCACCTGTTCGAACTATGTATTTGTATCATCTTCATATTGCCATAAAAAGATTAAAAAAAAACAGATTCATAGACGGAAAAGACAATTTCTGTCTTTCTACGCCTATGGTTTGTGCGAAAAGCAAAGCATTACTATCAATAATTTTTCTCTTTTTTTTTCTTCTAACACAAGTCAAGGTTGGACATTTGTAGTATAAGAAAAGAAAAACCAGGCACATAATAATTTGAGCAAGGACGACTTATGGATCATTGATAAATGCGCGCTGAGCAAATTCCATTAACATATATATCGACTATTTTTCAAGTCTTATATTGAAGGCAAATCTCTTACTAATAAGATATATGTTGTATAGATTTGCAAAATCAATTTTCTTTTTTTCGATAATTATATCCTTGAAAATAATTGGAATGTTCATTGTCTGATATTTGTTTTTAACATGACAGATAATTTGATAGACAGTTCAAGATAAATATGTAATGTGACAAGATATACATGACACATGAAATAACAATCTTTGAACAAACAAATCAAAAGAAGAAAAAGAAAAAGAAAAATGCTATGTACTTACATTCTGTTACCTAGTGTATGTTAATCTTAGATTGAGAAGTTCATGGATCATTATCACTTCCTTGTACTGTCTCATCTTTTTTTTTGTGTCATAGTATATATGTAATGTAAGTTCATGCATATATCAAAAAAAAAACGGCAAAAGTTTTCTCTTATATTTATCTATGTATTCAATTTGGTTATTAATTTTATTAATAGGTTCTCTGATACAAATCATCTATACGACAAATCTACGTTGTAATGAAGATATTAACGGAACTGTTCAATTAATTGAAAATTGTCGTGCATGTGTTATATTTATCGATACAAAAAATAATACAAAAATATCATCAAAAAAAATGCTTGTACATAATAAACCATCAATAAAAGAATTATTTTTTTATGATGATAAAAAACGTTATCGTCGTTATAGTAATACTATTATTCATCAAAAATGTGCTCATGAATCTGATGGTCCATTATATGGCTATGATCAAACATATTGTTATTGTAATTCAAATCAATGTAATTTAAATATCCAACGATGTATCTATGAAATAGTATCAAAACGTTATTTTTCATGTTATCATGGTTCTAATACAAGTTATTATTCACTTGAAATTATTAAACAATGTCGTAGTTGTCGTATACGAATTGAAACTGATTTAACTTATTATTATGAATGTTTAACATTTGGTGAACAAGAACAAACAAACAATACACATTGTACGTGTCAACATCCAATGTGTAATCAAGATTTTGCAATATGCCAACGTTTTCAACAGATACCAAGTCAACCACGAGTAAATTTAATTCATGCAAGCATACTTAATTCAACTAAGAGTACTTCTACCAATACAATAATGACAATAACAACAACAATAACTACTACAATAACATCAATGATCATTAATTTGACAAAAAATTTAATGATCTTATCGAGTAGCAATGAAACTGAAGCAGAAATTTTGATCGAAAATTCAACATTAATTGAATTAACTTCAGCATCATACAATGAAACATTAGAAATTAAAACAACTATCCTTGAGATAAAAAATCATGCAAATTATAATTCATCAAATTTTTTAATGTATTTCAATCAATTTTTGTTAGTGTGTTTTCTTTTTTTTGTTTTAACATGTGATCACTAATTTTGTCTCTTAGACAACAAATATATAAATATGTATATTTAACCATTCAAAAATGTTATCTAAAAGGACTTTTATGTTGATTAATGAACACTGAATGCATAATCCCTTCGTAAGCTAAAAATATAATATCAATCATCATAGATCTCTTTTCAATATGTCATTATTAATTCCCTATTGATTTTGTTTAGCAGATACGAATTCTAAGTTTTAGTGCTTAATTTTACTGATCGAAGTCTTCTTTCGGGCAACACAATACATCTAGAATATTTTATTTAATGAAACTTCTGCAGCAGAAAACAGATAAATCATGATTAAAAACGTGTTTTAAACTCCAGTAGAGATAGTATCGATTTCTTTTTAGTTTTATTCTACTGAAACAAATTGAAGGAAACTTTTGTAAGAAAAAACTGATCAATACATAGCGCCCTCGTCTAAAACCATCACTGTGTTCGAATGATGTCGCCAATAAAAATACACGTTCTGTCACATGCGTTTGTGTCCTTATAATGGTTCTCTGTTGACAATCTAAATCATAGAACATGCTTAATGGCTGCCAATTCTTTTAGAATTATTCTTTAACTAACTAACAAATATTATATCATAATTACAATGGCTAAATCATCCAAAGTAGAAGATTATTGGCGACTACATAATATTGAAAGTTTATTTAAAGAATTAACACAAGTTCTTACTCGACGTATGCCACCTGATCCAGCTGTAGCATTAGTTGAATATCTTCAAAAAAAATTTCCTAAATCATTTAAAACATCAACAGATAATATTGGTATTGTTTCAAAAACTATGGCTAATAATCTACAATTACAATCAATGACTTCACCCCATTCTGATGCTCACAATGAGAGTATAAAAGATATACAAACTGAACGTCGTTCATCTACGCTAAGTCAAGCTAGTGGAATTGTTACAATTCCAACAGTCGGCTCCGCTTTTACTGATTTACTTAAAGACGTAAGAATTAGTGTGTGACAAAGGTTTCACCAGTATTGAAATGAATGTTCTATATTATTTTGATGTATGAAAACGGAATGCAACAAATAAATATATATAGAAGAATTCTAGACATGTATGCAGTACATCGCTATTTTCTGTCTGTTTGCTTCTTCTTTGAGCAAAGCAAAAAATATGTGAATACATCTATTTTTGAACGACTTGTTGAGAGATGAGATGAGTCGTATGAAATGTGATCGAAATTTGAAACTGACAGATTTCTAGTGAATGAATTACAATTCGAAATTTTGTGCTCACTATTCTTGGTATTGCTCATTGACAGAACATATCCGAAAGATTTTCGTGTGAATGATCAAAAGTTATAAACACGAATTCACTTCATACGATTCATCTCATCTTTTTCACAAGTTCTTCAAAATTGATGTATTCATATATTTTTGGTTTGTTCAAAGAAGAAGCAAACAGACAAAGGACTACTATGTGCTGTATAAATGTCTTAAAACTTCTCTATATATATTTATTTTATTGAATTCTATTTCCATATGCCAAATTAATATACAAAATTCATTTTAATAGAAGCAAAACTTTTGATGTCCAATCAATAATTAGCTTTATATTTGTTTGAAAGAAAAATTTTAATTTTTGTTTTTTTTTAGACTAGCAGTTCAAAAGAAACGCCAGAATTAAATATAAGAAATCTTATCTTTGCTAATCGTTTAAGTCAACAAGTTGTTAAAATGGGAAAAAATATTCGTTCAGATCGTGATATACTCGAAGAAGAATTAATTAAACCAATAAAAACAAAATCAACAACATCATCAACAGCAAATGTATCAAATAATACAGTTTCAGAAGATCTTCAAAATGCAGAAACACATGAACAACCATCTGCATTACAATTAATTAAATACAAACAACAAATTCATATTGAAAATGATCGTCGTTTACATCGAGAAAAACTTGCAGAATTAGCAAAAACTCAACGTGAAAAAGAACAATTTTATTCAGGTGTTTCTTCAAAACCAGAAGAAATTCCATCACAACAAACATTATATAATGATGAAACATTAACACAAGTTGTACCAACGCAAACAAGTAGTACTCAATTACAATATAAACCAATTGTTAAATCAAGAGAAGAAGAAGAATTATTGAATGATGAGAATATATTTCAACCGAGAAAACAACGTCATCGTGAAAGACAAAGAAATAGATTAATGCCATCACTTACAAATACATCATATTTACGTGGACGACCGACTATAGATTCTCAATTATCAATAAAAAGAGATGATGGAAGTTTAATATGTAAATCATGTGGACATGTATTGGATGAACAAGAAAATCAATCGATAGTTCATTCTCAACAAGTTTCTGGTCAGTTTAGTCATTTAAAAAACATTGATATTGATTGTAACTTCTGTTTTAGCAATACCAATAACACATTCATTAGAACCTCGATCATCTGCTCGATTGACAGAAAAAACAGATGATGCTGCTGATGATTTTTTTGAATTAGCATCTGATGTATCAAGTTCACGACAATTAACTCCATTAATACCAAATGATACAATATCAACACGAATTGGTTCAAGTACATTTCGGCGAAATCTTTTTCAACCAATTACTGATAATCATAATAATAATAACAATGATACTGTAGAACATCAATCACCTGTACGACCTTTAATTTTAAGTGATGATGGAACAAAGGCTAAACGATTTAAAACACCACGTGTTTCTGAAACTGGTATTTTCTCACGATCACCTGAATCAAAAGTTCGTCCTCCACCATTATCACAAAATATATCGTCACCCGTAACAATAAAACATCAGACAGATACTGACGTTCTTACTAATCGTCAATCAGCAAAGACTGTCACACAACTATCATCTGCAAGATCAACGCCATCATCAACTTTAACAACAAGAATGACTTCAACTAATAATCGAAGAATGTCCGGTTGGAGTGTATGTGAACATTCACCTAATGATTCCGACGAAAATTAATCTTTAACATTTTTAAGTATTATTTTATCATTTTATCTAAAACTGTGGTAGAGATAAAAGATAATAAAAAAAACAAGAATTATTCCATATTTGCCAACTGATATAAATATATCATATTGAAAAACTACAAGATGTTGATAACTTTCATCTATGCATGTTAATGTTTCACCTCAGATCCTACTATACAGTTTTAAGATCTCATTCTAGACACATCTAATTGGGGATACAATATTGGACAGGTATCAATTCAGACCATTCTCAAATTGATCAGTTACAATATATCCAATCAAAGGTTCGCCTGAAAATTTTAGACGCAGTTCAGATTGACTTAGATCAATGGTGGCTTGAAAGGTCAATACGGACAATTTTGAATTAGAGACGCAGTATATTGCATTCTATGTTGAAATGTTTGTAGAATCTAAAGAATGCATTGGATAAAAATTGGAAAAGAAACATGCAGGTATGGAATGGCTATCATCTCCTACAAATTGTGGTTTCCTGAATCGATTCCTAAATCAGGTCCACACTTGTGGACTACCAAACAATTCAGGTTAATTGTGGTGACCAAGTAGAAACTTTAATTTAGGGACTTTTTCGTTTGGGAACCTTTTGCTATAAAACATTGCACATACGTAGGTCTCTCATAGTGAACACCATTATAAGTCGGTTCTTTTTACAACCTGGGTGAAATGATTAGTTTCTAGTTTTTAGAATAGGTACTGGTGACCAGATTTGTAAAAAGAACTGAGTCTGATGACTACTTTCGTTTAGAATAACAATAATTGGTGACTAGTTTTCTTAAAAAAATTGGATGTGGTAACCAGATTATATTATAATACAGGAGCTAGTGACCTACTTTTGGTGAAAGAATTGTATATGGTGACTAGATCGTATTGAAACAAATCGAGCTGGTGACCAGATTCTTTTCGAAGAACTATAACTAGGAACTATTTTGTCTTAAAAGGACTAGATCTGGTGGCCAGTACCTATTCTAAAAACTAGAAACTAATCATTTCACCCAGGTCGTAAAAAGAACCGACTTATAATGGTGTTCACTATGAGAGACCTACGTATGTGCAATGTTTTATAGCAAAAGGTTCCCAAACGAAAAAGTCCCTAAATTAAAGTTTCTACTTGGTCACCACAATTAACCTGAATTGTTTGGTAGTCCACAAATGTGAACCTGATTTAGAAATCGATTCAGAAAACCACAATTTGTGGGAAATGATAACCTACCCAGGTATGAAAGTAAGACGAAAAGATCAAGTACACCTACACTCTGTGTTGCGAGACCAACGTTATAGGATCTAGGTCACTGTGCGACCCTAAATTGATCTTGACTGATATGAGATGAAATGCGAACGTACACATAAGAATATCATATTTTAATGTTCACTCCATAGTTATCTAGTCTAGTATTTTAAATAAGTTAATGAGATTCTGTTGTTTTTTATTTTGTTCGCTCTCATTCAAAATATTCGTTAATTATACAAAAAGAAAACAATATGCAACAGACATAAAAATACATCTGTTCTAATAAAAAAATTAATAATTTGCATAATACATATACTTAGATTATGTACATTAACAATAGAATTTAATAGATGAATAACGAAATGAAATCAGACTTTTGTTTCAGGTCCTGTGTTTATATGAACGAATGAATCGCGAAGTTTTGTCATTGATCGAGTTAATATTGAACCGTAGACTTTTGAATACCATTCATGAGAACGTCCCATCAAATCAACACGACTCAAATGTGTTACTTTGGATTTTCCACATCCTAAAAAAAAGAGTTTTGAAAAAATAAAGTATTTATTACATAACTAATGACAAAAAAGAAACTGACCATAAGATTGAATCAAATATCGTGAAGCTAATGTAACTGCACGAACTAAGAAAACAAAGAACAAAAATTAAAATCCAATTTTTTTTTTCTGTCTAATATTAAAATATACCAAGTTTAGGTGGACAATGTGCTTTTGGATGTTCAATAGATGTACAAACGAGAACACAAGCTTCTCGTCGTTGATTATTTTGTGTTGAAACAAATGATGTAATAGCACTTGATGAAGTCGATAATGATGAACCACTAGGCAGAGTTGTTGATAATATATTATTTTGATAATTACCATTTGTATTTAATTGAATATTTGTTCTCCAGCTACGTACTTCACAAAAGTATCGAGATGCTAGAGGAGCCTACAAAAGATTTTATGAAAGATGGTTTGTTTTTTTTTATATTAGGATTAGTTACCATTGAATTGATAGTATATTGATAAACATGTGTATTACGATTTAATTTTTCAATAATGCTTCCAGATCGAAAGTCTAGAATAATAAACTATTTCAATATTCATTGAAATTAAAATATGAAGTATTATAGAACTAATGTTATTATCTACTGGGATGTCTTAGAAACTTCACATATGATCTATAAATCAAATGAAGTCTTACACGAATAACGAATGACTACTCAATTATGTTTTAAAAATTTTTTTTTTAAGAATTTTATTCGTTCTCTTTCTTTTGTTTGGGTCTATTCTCTTTATTTCTATATTACTATTCCGTCAACAGGAAATTCTGCATAAATATTTTTTGTTATAATTTATAAGTTTGATATTATTTATCTAATTAGTCTGATCATAACTTTACTGAACATATTTTGAGGAAGTTCTAATAACAGATCAAGATACGTTGAATTAAGCTCATTAGTAGGTCAATACTTAAGTGTTTTACCAGAAAATATACTCAAATTTCGGACACTGTTCATGATAAAGAGTTATTAACAGTCTCATAAAATTTTTCTTAGGAACAAGACATTGCCGAAAAATTCAAGACAAGAATTTCGAGCTGAACTTTAACCTATTGGCAGGCTTGAACGAAAATTGAATATGTTTTTCTCGATTATTATGTTCTCGTACGATGAATCGCTGCCTTTTAAGAAATTGAATACCTTGAGAAAGACATACTTGTTTTCGGTTGAAGGTTTGGAGACAATCTATTGCCTATCAAACATGCGTATAGGTCAAATTTCAAGTCGAAATTCTCCTTTTTGGATTTTTTCCGAAATGTCTTGCTTCTAGGAAAAATTTCATTAAATTGACCTGATATTTTTAAACTTTGATTTCATTGTCAATTATTTTGTTGTTCTTTATTTACTTTCTATGCACACGATTGTAACTATTTTATTTATAATCTTTTATTGCTTTCGATGTACTTGATCTTCTTTGTTAACTTTGTATGATGAGCGCTTTTCTCTGTTATCTTATCATGGAGCAGCCATAGAATGCAATATAATTAAAATATATAATAAAAAAACAAAACTCTCGATACAAACCATCATCCCATAAATGTCTTTCATTCAACAGTCGATTAAGAATTTCAATAGGTGGTGCTTCAATTTCAATTGAACATTTCCATAAACTAAGTGGATGTCCATCATCTAATTTCTTACATGCTAATTCTATATCATTATTTTTTCCAAAAGATGTCCATCCTTTTAATTTTGTATAACATGATTCACGCATGACTTCAATGATACAACGATCAATAAAATTTTGATATGATGCATTCGTTTTTGTTTTTATTAATTTTAAATTATTATTAATATTATTATTATTATTATTGACATTTAAAAAAATATTTTCACCTGATGATGATGATAACGAACCAATAGAATCTGATACTGATATTGTACGTATTTCTTTGGCATGTTGTTGTACTGTACGTTTATTTAATAAATACTGACGAGATTTATTTACACTTGGACTTGTTATTGTTGTATCTATAATACGACGTGATAGTTCTTCAAGTGTACATGGTTCACCGATTTCAATATAAGAAAAATGACATGCTTGATGTAATTCATTAGGAACAATAAATAATAAACGAACATGATCAATCATAAATGCAAGTATATCCATTGCTTTACGTTGTTCTTGAATTTCTCTTAAATCAGGCATACCATTTGATGAAATTTTATTATAATTATGAAATGAAAATAATGTTGGAGCAAAACATGTTGCAAGATTTATTGAACTCATTTGATTTGTTTTTAAATGTTTTGAAACATCATTTAAAAATGATAAAAGTAAATGTAAAACAAGACGATTTTCATCAGGTAATAAAAGAATAGCATATTGTAAAGCAAGTAAACGGCGTTCATTATTTATCTTTGTAAAAGTTGTATCATCAGATGAGAAATGATCATTTATATGAAGAAATAATGGAGATAATTTTGTTGTAAATAAACATTCAGGTAATAAACGAAAATATTGTTTTAATACATCGGATACATCATATGGACTAAAATCATCAAATTTATGAAATTCAAAGTCAGATTCAATTAAATCATGAAGACGTTTTATACGATGAGATACACCACTAAATGAAAATAAAACAATAGATTCATTACCAAATGAAACTGAATTATAATTGTTTGATTGAATGTCTGCCTTATGATGGTAATTTAGTTGCAAACTTAAATTAATCAGTTTTATTCTGAAAGTTATCTAGGAATTGGCTAGAACTCATAAAGAACTATTCAAAAGCGTCTTGAAGCTTGCAGCATTGAGAAGGGAAGATAACTCGAAGACTTTTGCTGTAATTGACAGAATTTATGGAGATCGAGCATCTTTTTGAGAATTGATAAAATAAAAAAAATTTACGAGGCTTTGTTAAGATTAAAAAGGGTTAGTGTCCCATTCGAGAAATTCATCGAAGTACTTTATGTTTTCGAATATCATGTACTAATAACCTATGACACGAACGTTTTGACACAAATTTTTCCGATCACTAAACGACAACTGGTTCGAACTAAAATGAAAATTTTTCGCTATTTTCGAATATATGTTTAGATTTTCTTTCTAGAGTTAGGTTGAACAATAATTAATAAATTTTGTGTAATAGTCTAAACCTCTACCTGTATCAAGCAAAATAGTGGTTCTTGTAGAGTCCTTAGTTTGTGTCTTGAAACAGCTTCAAATGAACATTATTTGAGAATACTAAGTTTGATACAAAATGAAACATAGCAATAAGTGAAATCTCATCTACGCCTTATTGTTAAAGTGCTAAAGGTTTTCTAATGATATATATATATATATGAAATTTTTTTATTAGTCTTTCTCCTTTTCTTCTCGTTTTATATTGGAAACAAGATGAGAATTTTTTTAATTTTCATAATCTTGTAGAACATGTCGAGCTCTATCGAACCATATAAAAGTCTCTAGAAAAACAATAATTCGCTTGAGATATTATAAGCATATTTTATTTTCGCAAACATATAAGATTCAAAATATTTAGTCATAAATATCGATGAAATTTGAATTTTTTTTTTTGAGATTATAAGTTTAATCTATGTCTACAAAACTACGCCATTAAAAACTATTGCGCATATTGAATTTGATAGAGTTGAATCGAATTAGAACTAATGGTTTCGATCTCTAACCAGCTGCGTTTAGGTCGCCAAAAGATAAATACTTTTTGTTAACACTTTCGCACTATAGATTATATTCATTTGAATTTATAAAATAATCTCATACAAATCGTTGTATATGCTAACGTACGATTCATAGATAATGAACAACCTTGAAATTACGACTATGAAAATAAACGTTATTTTTAGTATCTTTCTACCATTTGATTCTCTCTCAATTAACCTAAACATCATTATAGTTTCAAGGTTAAAATACAGATACGAAGATGAAATCATGATACTGTAGAAAAAAAAAATATATTGTTTTTTTCTTTTTTTTAACTTACGGTTTACGAAATATACCAACACTATCAATAGATGTACGTCGTAAATATTTCATTGCTGATATAATTGTTATTGGTACTGGATGTCCAGTACGTTGTGTCATAGAAAGAAAAGAAACTCCAAAGACTAATTTTTTAATTTCATGATGAACTTCCTATAGATTGAAAACAAAGAAAAACAGCTACTAATAATTAAATCAAGTGACTTTTTATTTATTTATTCAAATAAACCTTTCGTTGTTGATGTCGTCGAATAATTAATTTTGGTACAGCACTAAATGCTGTTGCAAGTAAACATTGTCTTGATGTCATTGTTCTATTGACTACCGTAGGTTTATTGATTGATAAGATTTGTGTTGTATCAAATAATTCTTGTAGACGTATTAATGCAGCACGACGTAATGCCAATAATTGTCCAACAGACATTTGTCCTAAATGATATTTCGATGAATTAAAACTTGGACGATGTGTTTTTGTGAATGAATGCCATTTAACACGTATTTTACGACTAGTTGGTAAACGTGATGATGTATTCGTTATATTACTATTCAATGAAGATGAAGATGATGATGATGATGTTGATGATGATGATAATGATCGATTAATGTTATTAGTTAATAGAATTGAATCAATTTGTCGTTCAACACTACTTGTACCAAGACCAGAATCTTTTCGATTAGTGGATAAATTTTTATCATCATTTGATGATGTTGATGTTGGTGAACAACCTTCAATAATTAATGGTTCACTTAAATATCCAAGTGGTGTTGGAACATTATCATAAAATGAAAGACGAGTCCGATCATATATATGAAAATGACGACGAGTAAAAAGTGTTGCTTGATATGAAGATGGTTTTGTTGACATACGATTATTATCAGTTGAAGTAATCAAAGGAAAATGTTCAAATTGTTCATCACAGATTGGTGATAGACGATGATTTGTTTTATCGATAATCCTGACCTTTAGATATATGAATAGATATTTATGAATTAGTATTTTGAAGGTTAGAAAAAAAAAAATAGTTATCAAACTATTAGATAACCTCGAAAAAGAGAGAGAGAGAGAGAGAGAGAGAGAGAGAGAGACGAAAAAAAACGGGAAGAAACTTCATTTCACGCAAAAGTGACCTTTTCTTTTTTTTTTTTTCTTGACAGAACGAAACAAATTACATATGACTTGAGTATTTAATTCTTACGGGAAGAGATTCATCAATAGTCAATGAACCAGTATTTGACACAATTGTTGGTATTGTTGACGCAGATATTTTATGTCGTCGACGATGAATGTCAACTGGTCTATTAGAGTGAATTCTTAATTTAACATCATGTGTTTTATTTTCCGGACTACTACATTCAGCTTCTTTTGATGAATAACCTGATGATTCGTGATAATAATGATGAGATTTTAATAAACATGGAAGAGAACGTGGTTCAGTAATTATCAGATCCATTGAATCATCAGTTGAATTGATCATCTAAAATATATAAAAAAAAATATATTTTTATCATATAAGACAAATTTTTTCTCTCGACACTTCTATTTTTTTCTCTATGGTAATCATCGACGTCAAATTAGTTCAACAATTCTTTTTCTCTCTTATTGGATCTATGTGAATGTATGGTTGCACACGGTACGCTTTCTTTTCTCTTTCAATACTTGCTCGTTTGCATGCATATACATACGCTCGAACATGAAATGAGGTCACTACAATATTGCACACATCACACATACAACCATAATAACAATGATGAGAAGATGATGTTCGAGTATTTATATATGGAAACTGTGAACATCTTATAGAGATTTTTCTTTCTATTTTTTTTTCTCTTCTTTATTAACTAGGCGCTATATATCATTGAGAATAATGACACTGAATAAGACACATACGATCAAGGACGAAACTCTTCACAAGTGTATGCATCAAAGCTCATCTCTATGAGATCAATTTCCTTTATATGATAAGATGACAACAACTACTAGCAATAATAAATCAAACGTTAGGTGAAAAGAAATATAAGTGCTATTTCTTATTGATATGCAAGATGATTCTTCTAGTCAAAAAAGAGAAGAAAAATTATTCCATGTTAATAAACTCGAATTCACATTGATAAACCCGTTCGTAGTGAAAGTTTTGTTCTTTCATCGATTTGTATTATGTAAATAGTGTTACTGAGAATAACAATATAACCGACTAATAGCACATAACGAAAAGAAAAAAAAAAAAAAAAAGAAATAATGAAGTAGGCTACTTGAAGCAACTCCTACAGCTGCTGTTTAACTGGTTCCGTCTGTATGTCTTTCACAATTGTTCGAACAAAAGTATACTCACCCATATTATCTTCACTGTATGATTTCTATTTTGATCTTTGTCTGTCTGTCTGTCTGTCTGTCTAACAGAAAACAAGAAAGAGATTATTGTGTGAACATATGTATGGCGTAATATACAATTATTTTTTATCGATATGCACACGCACACATCGATTCATCGATGTCGACAACGACACTATGACCACGAACGAGGATTATATAAATATATATGTATATATAGAAAAAAAAAGGAACATTTTGAGTGAATCGATCGTACAATGTTGTGCAATCAATACTATTCGAATGTTATATTAAGTGTATATATAGAGAATCAATCACAACATGATATGCATGCATTTTACTCATCGTATATATGTCATTTATATCAGTTACTACGTAGTATTAATGATAGTTGATTGATCGTTTTAGTCTTCTTCAAAGAGAACGTATCTTACTTACCTACAGAAGTTTCTCTCTCTTTCGTAGATAGGTGTTCTTTTTCTATGAGAGCACAAGTGCGCGCGTGTTGAATAACAACAACGAGTCAATGTAAAACGAGGAAAAAAATATTGTAAAGATAAGAGACGAGAAGGGGAAAAGGCGTGCTTGAGGTGTAATATAACGATTACAAACGAAGCAGCAAAATTGCTGATTCGTGCGAAAAGAAAAAAAAATGGAAAGAATTGAGTAGATGACAAAAAGGATATACTAAAAAATAAACAAAGCAATATATTTTTCAATAATTAAACAACGGATTTATTATTTATTTAATAAAACTTTCCAATACATTATTTTTTTTTCGAAATTGTCTATAGATTTCAGTTAACAGATTTCGTAATAGAATACAAACAGAAAAATAATGTCCCTATGACCTCTTAAATTAATGACATAATTGTTCAATTAAAATCTTTAACATAATAAATAATTTATTTGATCAAACAACTAAGATTTTATGTTCGAATAATTGTCAATTTATTGCCCGACTTAGTTAATGTTTACGCATGGTGTCATTTGAAAATGATGATTGCATGTATTGACGTCATCAGTAAAACAAGTGAATGGATGAATACACAAATAAGTTATTAGACGTATCAATGGCAAAATAAAAGAAAATTTCTATAATGTTAGCTACTGATCGTTTAATAAACTATAATTTGATCAATTGACTATAAATAGTACAAAAATTTGTTTGTTGGTCACCCTTAGGAAAAATGACATTTCTTTTTTTGTTTATATATCTACTAGGATAGAACAGCTGGTTATAATGATTATATCGTTCATTATAATGAATTAGTATCGAATACAAGGTTGATTGTCTCAGTAAAAGCCTATGTGAAATAATTATATATAGAATTGTTTGTTTACTAACAAAGGTCATTCTTATTATTATTATTATCAAATAGTTACTATTTTATTATTTAACTACGATTGTTATGATCATATCAATCAAAATAGTTATAGAAAAAAAGGGTCCTTTTTTTGATCAAGGTAATATTATAATAAGAAAATAATTGATTGATACATTTTTTTTTAAAGTTGTTTTGCCGTGCTAATACAATATCTATTATAGTCAATAGAACATTATGATTATTAAGAAATATCCAAAGCTTTCATCTATTCATGTAATCAGCTTATTTATCATATGATAATTCTTTATACTAAAACAGAATTAATAATAAATAGATACAATGTCATCTAAGATACTTGTCATCAAAAACTTATAAATCATTTTGTATTTGTGAAAATGTATATATCAGAAAGGGGCTTAAGATTAACTTTGTATATGAAAGCAACGATGATGCATCTAACTGTAATTTTAGAAAAGAAAAAAACAGAACAACATCTTACATCGAAAATTATATAGCTCTTTGTTGTTTGTTTTTTTTTTGTAACAACGAGAATACAAAATGTCGAAGAAAGTTACAAGGGAAATCGTATCATTTTTCTAATAGCATTTGATTTATAAAGATTTTCCAATACAAGTCTTGTAAGCATATAAAGCATATCTTGGAGTACGTTCACCTTAATGATTCATTAGAAATATGATAAAATCTTTTTTATACATAAATCTAATGTGTATTTGGTTTTCATGACATATATGAAACAAAAATACAATAAACACAAGTCAATCTAATCAAAGTCAATACGACGGACAGTCATTCGACGTTTTTGTGAAACAGTCGATTGTTCTTGTTGCTGTTTTTTTGAATGTTCATTTACAAGTGTTTTTAATTGCCAATGTTTAAAAGCGATTGTTGAATTATTTTTATCAAAATTTTTATTTAAAAATTTTTCAAATAATTGTGAAGAATTTATATGAGTAGTTAATGTTTGAAAATGTTTAAGAATAAAATCAAATATCCAACGGGAATTTAATGTAAATAATGATGATTGTGAGCCATAATTCATTCGTAGAATAAAATGAATTTTTTCTTCTAGAATTGTTTCAATATCTTTATTTAATGTTTTTAAAATAACATCTATTAGATACTTTTCTTCAAAATTTGTTAATAATGGTTGTCCATTAGCTAACATAATTGCTGTTGGATCAATATCAATTTTATTTTCATTAGGATCAATAGATAATGACTGAGGATTTGTTTCTTCAATATTATCAATTGGTATTTTGTTTTCTATATTATCATCAATAATATTCGATTTAGTAACTTTCACGGGTGTAGGTATTTCTGGTGATGGTTGCCGAACAGGAATTTTCTTTGCCGTAACTTTTCCAGTGCGTATTGACATTATTTCTATCTACATTGAATGAAGAATTGTTATGAATACTGTTTACTACGCATCGATTTCGATTTTCTATGGAATTCTATTAATTTGCCATTGGTTTTATTTCATATCAATAAACGATTTCGAAAGTATGGCTATAATTGGCTAGTTATAGAGTCGATCTTTTCATTCTTGTTTTGTTTTCTGTTCTTCTATTTCGAACATATTAAATGCCATGTTACTTTTTGTTTAAATCAATCTAATGAATTAATAACGAAACTACGTAGACAATACGTACGATCGAGAAATCGTATGGAATTCGAAAATAGTTATTGAACAGCTTAATTGGTACAAACTAGTTTTCCAATTATAGATTTGAATTGGCAATGCATATAAAATAAAATGGTGTTTTTTGAATTGATTATTGATCTAACTATAACTAAAGTTTAAGTTGAATATCGATCTTGGTTGAATGAATTATTTTCTTTTTCGTCTTTCTGATGCATACTACTTTATTTCTTTCTTTCGTGATATATTTCATGCTAAAAAATTAATTTTGACTTTTCTCAAAATCTATAGTCAAGAACAAGATAGTCTCCGGAAGTAAAGTTGAAGAAAATGAAGAGTGACTTCTATGTATCTAATCTTTTGTTTTTCTCTATCGGTATCAAATAACATTAGAAATATGTTTATGTAATACGGAGAATAAATTATTGAATATTTGATAGACAGAATAGTAAGTAACATCTA
Source organism: Rotaria sp. Silwood1 (assembly GCA_905250075.1). NCBI lineage: Eukaryota > Metazoa > Rotifera > Eurotatoria > Philodinida > Philodinidae > Rotaria > Rotaria sp. Silwood1. Next base: position 2,456,068 of record CAJNOP010000016.1, on the reverse strand, counting down.
GAAATGAACAAAATCGTTCCATAATATAATGACTGTCGTCGTAAAAAAACTAAAATACATGATCAAATAAATTACGCTTCATTAACTCTGATTAGAGAATCAAGTATTGAGAAGGTAATTATCCAATAAGAATATTGTCCATGTCGTGAAACAATAACGACATAATATATTTTCGTTATTTACGTATATCTATATTCAAATCAAGGTCGTGGTTCGCACAAACAAAAATATATATACTTAACCCATATTATCTCACTATTTTCAATGCGCACGATTGACTGATTTACGTTTACTTCCTTGATTTTTTTTTATCGATTGCGACACTTTTCATGTATCATTTATATTGCGCATAAGCATTGGGGGCGTATAAATAAGGAATTATCTTTGAATTGAGACGAAAATTATTATTTACCAAAAACAAACTATGTCTGCCAATACATCTGTGAATAATAATTCAAGCAATCAATCAGAACATGATAGTACTACACAAGTACTGTCTTGTACTAAAGTTTTCTTTAAACGACTGATTGGACGTAAGCTAATGAATGTATTGCAAGCTGAAATTGATATACATAATGAATTGAGACGTGATCTAAATTGGATTCAGTTACTTGCTTGAGGTATTGGTTCTATTGTTGGTCAGTGAGTTTGATAATAATACGTGCAATAAGAGTTTTGGTTTTTCCCAGGTTTTGGGATATTTATATTAAGTGGACAAGCAGCTGCAGAATATTCGGGTCCATCAGTCATCATTTCGTTCGTTATAACAGGCGTTATTGCTTTATTGACATCTTTATCATATTCAGAGTTAGGAGCAATGATGCCCATTTCTGGATCAGTTCTATGCATATACTTATGCAGGTGAGTTATTGATCGCATACGTAACTCTCTTTCATCAATACTTTTTTTTATTTTTCTAGCCTTAGGAGGTATACAATCAAAAGTATTATTATAAGACATTCGTTTTGATCTTATTCATTGTAGGATATTCAGCATGGTTTATTGGGTGGAATTCTGCGCTACTTTATCTATTTGCCGTTTTGACAGTAGTAATTTTATTGGAGCAAACATGTTGTCCTATTTGTTGATATTGTGTCTGATTATAATGCAACAAGGATGATTGTCCAAGCACCAGTGGCTTGGAATGAAGATACTCAACGGTTTTTTGTCACTGGGCAAGCGATTAATTTACCTACTATTGCAATTACTGTTGCGATTACAATTCTTCTTCTTATTCGAATTCGTTAAATGGCTATAGTCAATCTCGTATTGGTTGTATTTAAAATTATTATACTTTTAATATTTATTTTTGTTTGTTGTCATTATGTCAATTGCAATAATTATCATCCATTTTTCCTTCCAATGAAGGTATATGAATATCTTATTAATATATCTATGAAATGAATATATTTCATTGTGTCTATTAGGTTCGTTTAGTGAATATGAAGTAACAGACATGCTACAAGTATGTACTTATGTTTCCTTTGCATATGTGGGTCTTGATTCAGTTCCAACAGTGGCTCAAGAAGCGAGGTGACCAGAGAGATCATTGCCAATTGCCACTATTGAATCAACAATTATTTCACTACTATTGTATATTGCAATATGTACTGTCATGATTGAACAGATTAGTCGTACTTGTTGTAATTTTTATGGAAAAGCAACACCTTATGGTCTTTGGTTATCGATTCTTATAAATTTAGGTGCAATCGCTAGTCTTACAACTGTAGCATTGATAGGGATGCTTTCACAAACCTGGGTATTTTATGCAATGGCTCATGATGGCTTACTACCACCATTCTTTGCGAAAATTCATAAGACCACTAAAACTCCTTGGATTTCGATCATAATTAGTGGTAGTTATTTTTGCTATACAGTTTATCGAATAAAATTCATCTCGACTTTTTTAGGTATATTTTGTGCTATTTTTCCTGGTATTTATTCAGTAGACATTCTATCTCATTGAAGAAATTGAGATTAAATTTGTGTATCAAAAGAAAAATGAAACATCTAACTGTAATTCCAGAAATGAGAAAAGAAAGACAAGAACTTGTTTCGAAAATTATTTAGATATTTGTTGTTTTTTCTTTGTAATAATGAGAACAAAAATTTTCGGAGAAGATTACAAGGGAAATTATATCATTACTCTACTGACATTTGATTTATAAAGTCTTTTGAAAATAAGTCTTGCAAATAAGACAAAGCATATCTTTGATTAATTTCACGTTGATGATTCATTTGAAATAAAGTAAAAATAGTCTTTATATATAAATCTAATGTCTCTATTTGACTTTATCAACATACACGAAACAAAAATATAATACATATAAGTCAATCTAATTATTGTCAATGCAACGAATAGTCATCCGATGTTTTTATAAAGTAGTTGATTGTAGTTCTTTTTTTTGTATGTTCATTTACAAGTGTTTTTGATTGCCAATATTTTAAAAGCGATTGTTGAATTATTTCTATCAAAATTTTTATTTAAAAATTCTTCAAATAATGGTGAAGAACTTATTGCGTTAATTAAAGTAAGAATGTGTTTAAAAATGAACTCAAATATCCAATATGGATTTAATATGAACAATCATGACTATGACGCATAATTCAATTTTAAAACAAGATGAACATTTTTGCTATATTTATTTCAATATCCGTATTTGATCTTTTTAATACAGTATTAATTAGATACTATTCTTCAAAATTTGTTGATAATGGTTGTCCATTAGCTAAAACAGTTGTCATCGAATTAATATCAACCTCGTTTTCATTAGGATCAATAATAATGACTCCTGTTCTGTTTCAATATCATCAATAATATTTAATTTACAAACTTTCATGATTAAAAGTATTTTTGGTGATGCCTGAAAAATAGAAGTTCTCTTTGCCTTGACACTTGTAATATCTATTGGCGTTGTTTCTACCTATATAGAATGAAGATTTATTATGCATACTGTTTAGTACGCATTGATTTCGATATTCTCTAGAATTTGGAGTAACTGGTAATTAGTTTTATTGTATATCAATAAATAACTTACAAAGCATGTCAATATTGAGTTAATTATGCGTGATCTTCTCATTCTTCCGTTTTTTTCTTTTGTTCTATTGCGAACACGTTTAATGACGTTTTACTTTTTGTTTCAGTGAATCAAATGAATCAGCATTCAAAATTAGACTACAACAATGTTCAAGAAGTCATAATCAATTCGAAAATAGTCAGCGAACTGTTTGACTCATACAAATCAATTTTACAACTATATATTCAATTTGATGATGAATATAAATTAAAATGGTTTTTGAATTTATGATACATGTCAGAATAATCGGAACTTAAATTCGATGGCGATCTTAGCCAAATGTTTTTTTTTTCGTCTTTCTGATTCATATTAATTTATTTCTCTTTTTTTTATGTATTTCATACTAAAAATTAATTTAAAATTATTTGAAAATCTGACGTCAATAGCATATTATCTATTGAACAAAAGTTCAAGAAAATACAGAGCAAACTCTATACATTTAATCTTTTGTCTTCCTCTTATGATATTGTATGATATCGGGAATATGTTTATCTAATAAGGATGATAATTATTAATTATTTTACCAATAGAATAGTAATCAACATCTAGAAATGAATGAAATCATTCGAAAAAAGAAGACTGCAATTGCACAAACATGCAGTGCATGATCGAATAAATTACGTCTCATTAATTTTGATCGAAGAATTAAGTGTCAGCAAAGTAATTCCCATAAAAGTTGTATTTATGTAATAAAATGAAACGCACAATATATTTTCCATTATTAACGTATTTCTACATGCGAACAATGGCCGTGGAGTGTACAGTCAAGCAGATGCATAATCAACCATTATCGTCTCACCATTTTCAGGACAAAATATATACGAGAAAAGGTATAGCCGAAGCTGGATAAAGGAAAAAAGAAAAAATAGGATAATCGATAAAGACGTCTCTTGCTATTGTATGTTTCATTCTTGATTTTGTGTATATACACAATTAACATTGAAAAAAGCAACGTGTTTTAGGCACGGTTGATTAAGTTATGTTTACATCCTTTTTTTTTTTTATAACCGACATTTTATTTATCAACCATAATACCTATCTGTGCATGCCTTATATTGTGCATAAACATTAGAGGCACACACATAAACGATAATCTTTGACGCTAGACTAGAATTAATATTCATCAAAAATTATCTATGTCTGCTGATACAGCTATTAATAACAATTCAAGTTGTCAACCAGAAAATAATGTGAGGCAACGAATACTCTCTTCTACTAACACTTTCATCAAACGACTGATTGCACGTAAACCAATGGATATATTGCAAGCTGAAATTGATACACATAATGAATTGAGACGTGATCTAAGTTGGATTCAATTACTGGCTATAGGCCTTGGTTCTATTATTGGTGAGTGGACTTGATAATAATAGCTGCCATAAGAGTTTTGAATCTTCTTTTCAGGTGCTGGTATATTTGTATTAAGTGGACAAGCTGCTGCAAAATACTCTGGTCCATCAGTCATCATTTCTTTTGTTATAACAGGAGTAATTTCTTTATTGTCATCTTTATCATATTCAGAATTAGGATCAATGATGCCTAGTTCTGGATCAGTTTACACGTATACTTATGCAGGTGAGTTACTCATTGCACACTTATCTTCATTTCATGAACACTTTTTGTATTATTTTAGCCTTGGGAGGTATACAGTCAAAAGTATTGTTGTAAGACATTTGTCTTTTCTTATTCATTGTAGAGTATTTGGCATGGTTTATTGGGTGGAATTCTGCGCTACTTTATCTATTTGGCGTGTTGACAGTGGTCGTTGCTTGGAGCAAACATGTTGTCCTATTTGTTGATATTGTGTCTGATTATAATGCAACAAGGATGATTGTCCAAGCACCAGTGGCTTGGAATGAAGATACTCAACGGTTTTTTGTCACTGGGCAAGCGATTAATTTACCTGCTATTGGAATTACTGTTGCGATTACAATTCTTCTTCTTATTCGAATTCGTCAAATGGCTATAGTCAATCTCGTATTGGTTGTATTTAAAATTATTATACTTTTAATATTTATTTTTGCTTGTTGTAAATATGTTGATCCCGGTAATTATCATCCATTTTTCCCTCGCAATGAAGGTATATGAATGTCTTATTAATATATTCTAAGAAATGAATATATTTCATTGTGTCTATTAGGTTCGTTTAGTAAATATGGAGTAACAGGCATGCTACAAGCTTGTACATATGTTTTCTTTGCTTATGTGGGTTTTGATTCGGTTTCAACAGTAGCTCAAGAAGCAAGATCATCAGGGCGATCGCTGCCTATTGGCACTATTGGATCAACAATTATTTCACTACTATTGTATATTGCAATATGTACTGTGATGGTTGGACTAGTTCCATACGAGTTATTAAATTCAGATAGTCCTCTTGCTGGCGCCATGTAAGTCATTTCCAATCTTTTAAAGAATATTAGTGATACTTATTGTAATTTTTATAGAAAAGCTACACCTTATGGTCTTTGGTTATCGATTCTCATGAATTTAGGTGCAATCGCTAGTCTTGCCACAGTAGCATTGATAATGATGCTTTCACAAACTCGGATATTTTATGCAATGGCTCATGATGGTTTATTACCACCATTCTTTGCGAAAGTTCATAAGACCACTAAAACTCCTTGGATTTCGATCATAATTAGTGGTAGTTATTTTTTCTATACAGTTTATCGAATAAAATTCATCTCGACTTTTTTAGGTATATTTTGTGCTGTTTTTTCTAGTATTTTTCCGGTAGATGTTCTTGGTGAAACAACTTCTATTAGTGCTCTCATTACATATATTTTCGTTCATATTACGGTCACAGTCGTAAGTTCAAGTTATTTATTTCTCTATTCTGTCATTCGAAATATCTTCCATAGATGCGTTATACACATAGAGATATTTCACGAACATTCCAAGTGCCATTTGGTTCATGGTTGATTCCAATTATAGGTTCTTTACTTTGTATACTTCTAATGAAAGGTATAACACAACCAACTGGTTATCGATTTCTTGTATGGACAGCAATAGGTCAAATTATTTATTTTTCTTATGGTTTTTGGCATTCTAAACAACGCAAATCAATAAGAAGTAAATCAAATTTAAGTAGGATCGAGCTTCAACCAACAGTAACCAGTGTTACGGAGCAATATAAGCGTAATGGATTTGAATCGGATCTAGTTGGTGGAGACACGAAAAGTGCAGAATAAAGAACTCTCTTTACTAATACTTGTAGATATCGATTTAAAACATTCTCATTAAACAGATAGTTAAATTCTAGCATTTTATTAAATTCAATTTAAAATAACGGCTTATGTTTAATTAGATACATAGTTGATGACAATATTTGGTTTAAGAATACTGAATCTGTACTATTTTCTTGAATTCTGTTTATTACAGTTTGTGAATATAAAAATATTGTATTTGTTGTCATAAATATCTTTGTAAAATAAAATATTCGATTTGATTAACATAATTGATCGACGAGCTTGTTTTTGAAAGTTAAATATTTTTTTTTACCTTCTAAGCATTATTATAATGAAAAAAAGAAACATGATGTTATGTTTTGAAAGTAGAATGAGTAGTTAAAACTTCGATTTCGTAATTCGTAATTATTATATGCTTTTGAATGAAATTTATCTACAAGAAAATTAATGGAACTTAATATTCACTAGAAGAAATAATATCTTTGGAAGGAACACAATACAAAAAATGCGAATTGAACAAAAATGTGAGTTTGGGATATTGCGTAGGCAAAAAAAGAATTCTTTTATATTTGATTTCTAGTTATATAAACATTAGTTTTTAGCACAAAACATGCTAAGTAAAAACAAAATATGTTAGATAAATTGAACTAATTTTTTCCTAGGAGATGAGTTTTCAATGTCAAAGTTGAATATTCATTTGGCTGTTTGTATTGCTCCTCGAAAGGATGACTAACAAAAGTTTTTAATCAAAATCTCGTTGAAATGTCTTATAAAATAACTTAGTATCTTTCTGATTCATACTAGATGACCTTTGTCATAAAGAGCCAAGACAGCAAAAGAAAAGCATTAGTTTTATGATATGCCTTATATACATGGCCTTATAAGATGAACAGTCAATAGAGAACAAGTATCGGCCACTTGAAAATTTTCATGATCTTTTATTACAATAGTGAAGGTATGTTTAAAGAAAAAGAGAGCAAATCGGAATTTGGTTATGGCATATTGAGTTGGAATGACCACAACATTTTCTTTGGAACAAATCATGTAGTTATTGTTTTTGTCTTGAATTTTTTTTAATATGCACGTCAACTTGCTATATATTTTATCGTATTAAATCTTTAATTGTTTTCTGATCTATTTGTTCATTGAATTTAAAGAAACTGTTTCATTTTGTTACATCCCATATAATCATTGATTCATGCTAAGAAATCAGTTTGGGCGTGACACCAAAATTTTCCTCTTATTGACTACGTGACATCTTTATATCTATACTCAATAAAAACCTCATTAGTTATACATTATTGACTGATATCAATGAAGAGAAGATAATGGATGACAACCAAAATATGTCCACGTTGTCTGGAGAAACGATTTGTTCTGGAAGATTGTATTTGCTACAGTTAGATTATTAATTGCAGAAAAGTCGATCAATAGTATCTCGTTTTCAATAACATGAATCATTATCTACATTTCACCCATCTTATCTAATATCAGGTTCTGTTATATCCCAACCTAAGCATTCAGATTATCTGGAATGACAACCATATCTTTCTTCAGCACTAAATCAAGTGTTGATGATAGGTTTTTGTAGAATCCTTTGGAAGTTTCTCATTCGTCTCTGATCATTCACCGGATTAATCGCAACATATATAGTGCTTATCGTAATATTTGCCGGTTTACATTCCAGCCGAATCATCAGCATATCTGGATAGACAACTTCCCAGCTTGATCCCGAATTCTCCAAATATCCGCTATTGATTTATACAAACATATCGCTACTCTACAGACTTTCCTGGTCTTCTATTCACTAGATGCTGCAAAAAGTAAAACTGAATATTCATCAAATTTCAATACTTCGGAGTCGTACAATTTAGTTTCATTCACAACTGCAAATTGAACCTTCATTAACCATTGCAGTTTAACGTTCTGCTGTCAAGTAGTGAGTTCGAGAACAAATAAGTTGGCTGTCGGGTACCCAGAGATGTCTCATAACTGTTGGATGCAATTGGAGCTCTGTAAGTATTGTTGATATTTTCGTTAAGCAGTAAATACAAGTATAACCGCTTTTTACGTTGTTCTTTAATTTCTCTTAAATCAGACATACTATTTGATGAAATTTTACGATAACTATGAAATGAAAATAATTCTGAAGCAAAGCATATTGCAAGATAAATTGAGCACATTCGCTTTGTTTTTAGATGTTTTGAGACATGATTTAAAAATAATACAAGTAAATATAGAACAAGAATATTTTCATCAATTAATACAAGAAAAGCAAATTTTAAAGCAACTCAGTGATGTTCGTTAACTATTTTAATAAAGTTTTTCTCGACAGATGAAAAGTGCTCATTTATATGAAGAGTTAATAGAGATGATTTTGTTGTAAATCAACATTTAGGTAATATATGAAAATGTTGTTTCAATACATCTGATACATCATATGAACTGAAACCATCAAATTGATAATATTCAAGATCAATATCTATAAAGTCATAAAAACAGTTTATACGATAAAAAGCACTACTAAATAAACAACAATACAGATCCATTAATGATATTCTAAAAGAATTCCAGTAGACAGAACTGACTTATAAATGTTTGATCGGATCTTTGCTTTTTGACGTTAATTTACGTGCAAATTTAAATTAATGAATATTATTGTTGAAGTTGCCTATAAATTGACCATAAGTTATATAGAACAATCAGGTGACCTCTAGTAACTAACCTGTTTTTTGCTTTCTTCTTTGGGAATGTTTCAAGTCTCTTTGAAAGTTTATATCTATGATCATGAGTTAGAGAATTTATTTCTCTACAAAACAGTCGATTTTGTCTCATAAAAATACGATCTTTGTCAGTAAAAAATTAAAAAGCTCAACATCTAAAGAAGTATGTTAATACAGCTTTCTATTTTCTTTCGATATATCACGATTTCTGAAAGCATATGTGAACTCAGACAAATGTTAAGAATAAAGTAGTTTACATCGACAGATAGATCATCAATTTCTCTATCTGCTCACGATTTTTTCAATTATTTTTTGCATTGTTACGCAGTAGACGAAGACTCTAAACTAAGAATTGTTATTTCTTTCTCAGTTCATCATCGGAAGTGTTCTCAGAAATCATATTCGTTAAGGTAAGAAAAGTTATCAGCAGATTCGAGTTCTTTGAAAGAAAAAACGATTCGGGCCATTGACTAAACCCAATGAGAAATACAGCGAGTCGAATGTATCTTGGTGAGCTATATCAAATAGTGCATGCAGAGTTGTTATTTTTACGAAAGTTTACCAACATGAATGAAAGTTAAAATTTGAATTGTCTACTATAGAGAAACACCATCAAAGAAAGTTTTTCTCTAAGGAATCTCTCCGTGAATTGAGCCAATTATGAAGCATAGTTCATTCAATGCAGCCCAATAAGCTCTCTCGAATAGCAAATTTTTTATTTAATTGAAGAAAGACTTCCACTGATGAGAATTTTCTATATGTCAAAGATTGCTAACACCTGTTTATGTTGTCTGGCGATAGTGGTAATTTAAGACAACCTTAAAATGTAATCCGTTCAAGTATACCGAATAATATATCCACATTCTTCGATATCTTTGTAGCTATATAGGATAGAGTTGAATCGTTCTTTGAAGCAGGAATTTCTCGATCGTATCTTTTCATTATCAATTTACAATGAAATGTGTGTCATCGTGAAAACATGGCTGATTTCATAGAAATTAAGGAACACATTTGAATCATGCATTGGTTCATAAATCTTTTTAAACGTCAAATTGCAGAGTGCGTGAAATTTTAAGGATATAGAATGCTCACCAGCTATGGCCTAACGCGATCATATGAATTCATAGATAAGGTAACCAATGGAAATCTAGACGATCATGCGTATTAAACTTCATAATGATTAAATTTGTGTTATGCCTTCCCTTACTCTACTTAAAACGATCTTGTTGCTTATCAATTTTTTCAAACAACTTTTTATTTTTCAGTAGAATAAACTTGTAAATTAAATTTGTTCAAAATCTACAGCATGTGATTGTGGGAACTGAACCCTTCCTCATTCGGACTTATGCGTGCTAGGAAAATTGCTCACTCTCTCCCTAATATTTTCTCCTTGGATGCATCCTTCTTGTAGAAACTTTTGAGGAAAATAGAATAAAAACAATGAAAATATGTTATTCTGTTGCTCTGCAAGAGTCCTTAAACAATAGATACGAAATAGGAACACTGCTTGAGAATATACAAATAGAAGAGGAAAGAGAATTTATAGAGGCAGTAAACGCCCCGATATACTTGAACGGATAGTTAGCATCTATACGTTGAGTTGTACTTAAATTTTGTAGTTGCTTGTTGTTGAAATCCTCGTGTTTTGCTTTGGTGGTTGACTACTTGACGTAGTGTTGATGATGCCTGAAGTTTGAGAGTTTTCGGATTCCAGTGGATGGACGAGGCTGCAGTTCGATCAGTTCCCTGTTCACTCACACTCTAGTGAGCGTCTGTTCTAGTGCACACGTGTCACACAGAGTGACTACACGTGTAATCTTCTGCATACTATGGTTCTCCTAAACAACTGTACCACGTCCGTCATTGCTTGCATGAGCCTCGATGTGTGAATGTAATGTGAATATCGGTAATAGTAAATGGCAGGGTGCGTCAATGGAAATACCACATCTACACCCAAACCTTTTCCTATAGATCTTGGTTGCTGTGAAAGCTTTAATTTTTTCCTCGAATGAAACATATACCACTTGATAGAGCTCATCAAACTTCATCGATCGAGCAAAGTTTCACTAGAGACTCACTTCATGGAGAGAACTATCAGAGAAAAGCTTTCTTTGCTAGTTTTTTCCTTTAGTAGACAACCAATATTTTCGCTTTAATCTGTCCGGTTTAGATTTCGGAACAAAAAAAAAACTTCAACGCAGCATTTCATAAAACTCACCAAGCTACATCTGGTTCGCTGCACTTCTCAGTTGGCTCAGCCAATTATGTAACTCGTGTTCAAAAAAAAACTCGGATCGGTTGCTAACGCCCTTGTTTTAATGATTGCATGCGTTAACGTCATCAGAAGAACAAGCGGTTGAATGAATATACAAATAAGTGATTAGACATATCAATGACACAATTAAAGAAACATTCTATTATATCATTAAATACTATTTGTTTAAGAAACAATAACTTGATGAATCGCCTATAAGTAGTACAATAACTTGCTTGTAGATCACTCTTAGGAAAATGACATAGCTTTTTTTCCTACATACTAGAATAGAACAGCTGGTGATAACAAACTATTAACGACTACAGGGGCACTAGTACAATTCGTCGCAATCAATTCGTCGCACGATCAATTTGTCGCAAAACAATTCGTTGCACATGTATTGTAGAGAATACATTGATTGAATTAAGTGATTTAGTTTAGAATGTTATCTAATTAATCGCCTAAACAAAAATTTTTCTTTAGACTCTTTGGAGTCTTTTTCAGAATACAATGGTTTTTCAAAAGTAGAATAGAGATATCAATTTAAAGCCTATTTCAAAATTTAATTTAAAAAAATAAAAATTTGATTTTAAATAAAATTCTATGTAGATAAATGAAAAATACAACTCATTTTTTCCAATTGAAATTTAACTTTTTATTTAAAAAACGCTGAAAATTAAAACAAAAATATAAAATTGAAAACAAATCTTACAAATCTAAATTAAAAAAAATAAAGTTTTTTATTTACTGAAAACATGAATTTTAGGGGTCAAACAAACTAGAAAAATTAAAACTGAATTAACCACTAATTCGTCTTAAAAAGATGATTTAAATCTGAATTAATCAATCACGATTCTTAATTCAGTTTTAATTTTTCTTGTGTGTTTGACCCCTTAATGAAAGAAAAATGAAATTTACTTTTAATTTGTCTACATATAATTTTATTTAAAATCGAACTTTAATTTTTTTAGAGTAGATTTCTGAAATTTTTTCGATTTTATATTTTTGTTTTAATTTTCAGTTTTTTTTAAATAAAAAGTTAAATTTCAATTGGAAAACATGAATTTTATTTAAAATCAATTCTCAATATTTTTAAATTAAATTTTAAAATAGGCTTTATATTGATATCTCCATTTTATTTTTGAAGAACCATTGTATTCTGAAAAAGACTCCAAAGAGTCTAAAGAAAAATTTTTGTTTAGGCGATTAATTAGATAACATTCTAAACTAAATCACTTAATTCAATCAATGTATTCTCTACAATACATGCGCAACGAATTGTTTTGTGACAAATTGATCGTGCGACGAATTGATTGCGACGAATTGTACGCACACGAATTATCGTGCGACGAATTGATCGGTCACCGACTACAGGGTTCATTTTCTGGGTAAAATTTGTCTAAAAATAATTGTCTGAAGGATTGTTTGTTTACTAACAAAGGTTATTCTCATTATTATTGTAAACAAATAATTATTATCTTTTCATTCAGCTACCATTGTTATGATGACACCGATCAAAAGAGGCATAGAATAAAAGATTCTACTTTCTTTTTTCTCCAGGTAATATTGTAATATGAACATGAGTTGATTGGCACGTATTTTTAATTTGTTTTTTTTTCTTACTAATACAATATCCATTATAGTCAATAAAACATTATGATGATCAAGGAATACTCGGAGCTATGGTCTATACATATAATCAGTTTACTTATCATTTAAGAAGTCTTTATATTATAGTAGACATGATAATCTATCGATACGATGTTATATAGGATGCCTATTATCGAAACCTTATAAATCATTGTGCATGTGTTAACAGGTACATCTCATAGAAGGCCTTAACATTACCTTTGTATGTCCAAAGAGCAATGATGCATCCAACTGCACTTTTAGAAATGACGAAAAAAACAACACCTTACATAAAAAATGAATATAAGTATTTGTTGTTTTTTTCTCTAAGAATCAGAATAAAAAGTTTTGTAGAAGACTAAAAAGAATGTCATACAATGACTTAAGTAATGTTTGATTTATAGAGTTTGAAAAAACAGTCTTGTTAAATAAATAATGCAAATTTTTGATTACTTCCACCTTAATGATTCATTAGATATATACTAAATATTCTTTATACATCTATATAATGTGTATTTGACTTTAACGATATGTACGAAATAAAAACATAACAAACACAAATCAATCTAATTAATGTCAACGTGACGAACACTCATTCGACGTTCTTGTGAAAGAGCCGGTTGTTTTTGTTTTTGTTGTTTGTTTGAATGTATATTTACAAGTGTTTATTATTATTGCTAATGTTTAAAAACGATTGTTATGTTAGTTTTATCAAAATTTTTATTTAAAATTTTCCAGATAGTATCGGAAAATTTATATAATTGATAAAAGTTCCAGATTATTTCCGAATATAATTAGATGCTCTATGTAGATTTAATGTTAATAATAATGATTGTGAAAAATAATAAACTTGTAGAACAAAATGAACTTTTTGCCTAGCATATATTTCAATATTTTTATTTAATATCAATTAGATATTTTTCTTCAAAGTTAATTACTAATGGTTGACCATGATCTAAAATAATTGTTGTCGAATTAATATCAATATTACTTTGATTAGTATCAATAGATAATGGCTCATGCTTTGTTTCAGCATTATCATAAGTAATATCAGATTTAGTAACTTTCATTGATGGATATGTTCTTGGTGACGGTTGCCGAATAGAAATTTCTGCCGTGACTTTTTCAGTATGTATTAGCATTGTTTCTATCTGTTAATAATAAAGAACTATTGAGCATACTGTTTAGTACGTATCAATCTCAATATTCTATGGAATTCATATTAATTTATGATTGATTTTATTTGATATTATAAAATTAGACAATAACCATGTTCGAGAAGTCATATCCGATTCAAAAATAATTATCAAATAGATTGATTCACACAAATGAAATTTACAATTATCGATTGAATTTAGGTATGAATATAACAAAAAGTTTTTTGAATTTATTATTTATCTAAGAATAATAGAAACTTGAATCGAATGTCAGGCTTGGTTGAGTGCATTATTTTTTCATCTTCATGATTCATATTAATTTATTTCTCTTTTTTAATAATATACTTTAAACTAAAAATAAGTTGTTTTTTTTTCGAAATTTATGTTCAATAAGAAATAGCCTGATAAAAAAAAAGTCGACGAAAAGAAACAGCGACTTCTATGTATTTAATCCTTAATTTGTTTGTTGAGATATTGTATGATACAGGAAATATGCTTATTTAATGAGGAAAATCATTATTGATCACTTTGAGGACAGAATAATAACTAACATGTAGAAAAGAACGAAATCATTCGAAAAAAAAGACTCTCATTGCAAAAAAAAAAATGTGACACATGATTGGACAAATTACGCTTCATTAATTTTGATTGACAAAAGCAAGTATTAAAAAGGTAATTTTCAATAGAAATTGTGCCTGTTTAATGAAATGAAACAGATAAAATATTTTTTTTATATTATTTACCTACTTATATATTTGACCAATGGTCGTCGTTCGTACAGTAGAAAAAATAATTGATCAAAACAGGTCATTTCGTCATTTGAAGGTGAGAATACATGTGAGAAAATGCAGGACTGAAACTAAATGAAGGGAAAGCGAAGAAGCACAGAACAGTCGGTAAAAACGTTTTTTTCTATCGTGTGTGTCAATTTCTAGTTTTGTGCATACACAGAGTTATTGGTGACTAATCAGCGTGTTTCACGCACGATTAATTACTTAAGTCACCTTTACTTCCTTTATTTCTTTATAAACCAAAGTTTTATTCATCGATCGTAATACATTTCTATACATTTCTTATATTGTGCATAAACATACGCCCTATATAAATAAAGGATTATTTTTGACACTAGATTAGAATTATTATATACTAAGAACCATTCATGTCTACTAATATTGGTGTTGATAACAATTCAAACAGCCAATCAAAAAACGATGCTACTACACAAGTACTGTCTTGTACTAAAGTTTTCATTAAACAACTCATTGCACGTAAACCAATGGATATATTGCAAGCTGAAATTGATACACGAAATGAATTGAGACGTGACCTTAATTGGATTCAATTACTTGCTATAGGACTTGGTGCTACTATTGGTGAGTGAGATTGATAATGTTGCATGCAATAAAATTTGTGAATCTTCTTTTCAGGTGCTGGCATATTTGTATTAAGTGGACAAGCTGCTGCACAATATTCTGGCCCATCGATCATCATTTCTTTTGTTATAACAGGAGTTATTTCTTTATTGTCATCTTTATCATATTCAGAATTAGGATCAATGATGCCTAGTTCTGGATCAGTTTACACATATACTTATGCAGGTGAGTTACTGATCATTTATGCATCCTCCTTTCATGAACACTTTTTTGTATTGTTTTAGCTTTGGGAGGTATAAAATCAAAAGTATTGTTATAAGACATTCGTTTTGTTCTTATTCATTATAGAATATTTGGCATGGTTTATTGGGTGGAATACTGGATTACTTTATCTATTCGGTATTTTGACAGTGACAGTTGCTTGGGGCAAGTATGTTGTCCTATTTGTTGATATTGTGTCCGATTACAATGTAACAAGCATGATTGTCCAAGCACCAGTGGCTTGGAATGAAGATGCTGAACGTTTTTATGTTACTGGTCAAGCGATTAACTTACCTGCTATTGGAATCACTATTGCTATTACAATGCTTCTTCTTATTCGAATTCGTCAAACAGCTATAGTCAATCTCGTATTGGTTGTATTTAAAATTATTATCATCTTAATATTTATTTTTGCTTGTTGTAATTATGTCAATCGCAATAATTATAATCCGTTTTTCCCACCCAATGAAGGTATATGATTATTTTATTAGTATATATAAGCAATGAATGAATTTTATTGTGTCTATTAGGTTCGTTTAGTAAATATGGAGTAACAGGCATGCTACAAGCATGTACTTATATATTCTTCGCCTATATTGGTTTTGATTCAGTTTCAACAGTAGCTCAAGAAGCGAGATCACCAGAGAGATCGCTGCCAGTTGCTATTATCGGATCAACAATTATTTCACTACTACTTTATATTGGAATATGTACTGTGATGGTTGGACTTGTTTCATATAAGTCATTAGACTTAGATAGTCCTCTTTCTGTAGCAATGTAAGCTATTAGTAATCTCTTAGAAAATATCAGTGCTACTCATTGTAATTTTGCTTTAGAAAAGCAACACCTTATGGTCTTTGGTTATCAATTCTTATGGACTTAGGTGCGATTGCTGGTCTTACAAGTGTAGCACTGATGTTGATGCTTTCACAAACTCGGATATTTTATGCAATGGCTCATGATGGTTTATTACCACCAATCTTTGCCAAAATTCATTCAAACACGACAACTCCATGGATTTCTATATTAATTTGCGGTAACTGATCTTTTAATACAATTCATAGAATAAAAGATATGTCGGTTTTTAGGTATATTTTGTGCTGTTTTTTCTGGTATTTGTCCAGTAGATATTCTTGGTGAAACAACTTCCATTAGCGCCCTAATTACATATTTATTCGCACATATTACGGTCATAGTTGTAAGTTCAATTGATTCGATTTATATTCTGTCGTCCGGAATATCTTTTATAGATGCGCTACACACATAAAGACATGCAAAGAGTATTTCGAGTGCCATTTGGTTCATGGTTGATTCCAATTATAGGTTCTTTACTTTGTATACTTCTTATGAAAGGTATAACAAAACCAACATGTTATCGGTTTCTTGTGTGGACAGCAATAGGACAAATTATTTATTTTTCCTATGGTTTTTGGCATTCTAAGCGACGAAAATTATTGAAATGTGGATCCGTTGCAAGTAACATCGACCTTGTACCAACAGTAACAAATGCTATGGAACCATATACGAATAATGAGTCTGAATCGGACTTAGCCAGTGTAAATACTGAAAGTGCAGCATAAAAACCTTTTTCACGAATACTTTTAGACATCAAAATAAAACACTTGAATTGGAGAAAAAGTCAAATTATAACATTTTTGTTAGTCTGATTTAACATAATAAATGGTTTATTCTTCACTATATAAGTAGTTTATGGTAATATTTTGTTTTAGAGTGTATAAACTGTACTGTCTTTGCGAATATTGTTTACTAGAATTTCGAAATAGAACAAAATTTTTTTTATAAATGTGTTTAAAAATAAAATATTCCATTTGATTTTCATAATCAATTGGAACAACGTTTTTTGAACGTATAAAGTATTCTTTTACCTCCTTGTTATTATTTTAGTAAGACAAAGCGTGTAATCATGTTCGTTGAATGAGAATGTATTGTTAAGCCTTCGACTTTGAAATTCACAATTATTAGATGTTCTCAAAAAAAAACTAATCGATCTAAAATTTTCATTAGAAGAAATCTTATGTTCTGAAAGAACATAATGCAAAAATTATGGATTGAACAAAAATGTGAGTTTGTGATATTCTGTAATCGAAAAGAGGAATTCTTTTTATTCAATGTCTTGTTACAAACATTAGTTTTTAAACGCAAGCATATGGAATGAAACATACCATAGATAAATTGAAGTAAATTTTTGAGAGGAGACAAACTTTTCTCAAAGTTCAATATTCATTTTTCTGTTTGTATTGCAAATCGAAAATGCTATTGACAAAAACCATTAATCAAAATCTCATTAAATTTTTATTAAAATTACGTATTTTTTTTTGGTAATGCATATACTCAACGATTACTTTTATCAGGATACAAGACGATGAAAACAAATTAAACGCATCCATTGTATTCTATACCATGTACAGCAAGGTGCGAAAGTCTCTGCACTTGGTACTTCACGTATTTTTCTTGACGAACATGATAAATATGGAACGGAAGTATATGCACAAACAAAGCATGGTACAAGGTATACAGATATTACAATTACTAGCTCATCTTTTCTCTCTTCGGATCAATCGAAATTACATATTATGCTTTCAAAGATTTGACCATATGATTTAGAATAGTCAAGTCGAGTTCATCTCATTCTTACGCACAAATCTGTCAGATTCATCTCGATTCTATGGTTTCCATTTCTCGACTCGATTCTTGATAATCGATCAGACGTGCTTCATTAGATTGTGATCGAAGCTATTCGACGACCAGTCGACGATTTAATGCACTTCCTTGTACATGAACTGCTTTATTCACTCGACTTCTATATTTGGGTTCATAGTATTGCTGCAGTTGCAGGTATTGATTGAATTGCGTTTGACATTGCCGAGAAGGTTCGTATGATGATTTTGAATGTAGTAAAGGTCATCCATAATACTCTTGAATGAATGATGGCTAACTAGATCCTTGACACTGAAGCCGTGTCAAAGTATGATATTTTGTATTATCTTCGAAACTCCTATGCGCTCGACTGTTGAAGTAATTAACCATCGAATAAAAGGCTTTCCAAATAATTGATAGCCAGTCTTGTTGGTGAATCTAGTTCGGTTTCAATCATCTTTCTTGTGTTGAATTACATGTTGAACATGAGGGCCTTTCTGCTTGTGTCAGCATCGGCGTCGCATAGGACAATGTACTACTATAGCCCATTCATTTGAAAAGAGATGAGATTTTCCTCATGTAGAATTGTACTCATGTGGAAAATAATATAACAATATGAGTACAAAAGAATTTACAAAAGTAAAGCTAGGGATTTTAGAAAATGTTAATGTTGTTCTAATTGTTCTGGAGAAAACCACTAACTTCGTTGTCGCCTGTATCATTGAAATTCGGATCTTATCTAAAATTGTCATATTCAAGGTATTCAACAACATCATGCTCCGTTATTTTGTCTGAAACGTGATGAAATAAAGCTTTACTTTCTACAGAAAAACAATGACTACGATTTAAATGATCAGTAAAATGGATGAAACGATCACGATGTAAGAATATTTCAAAATGAGTAAATCGAATGATTGAGCAGAAAAATATTTCAATGATCAGTTATTGATTAATAAGTTCTGTGAATAAATTTAAGAATCAGTAAATATAATTATTTAACAGTAAATTAAATGAAACGATGAATATAAAAATTCAAATGTTTCTTACAAGGAAAGGTTTCTGACTGTGATCCCGAGTTTCCTTATAAAAAGTGTATGGGTTCGCTAAGTTAAGTACTCGGATTTGAGATATGAAAAAATTACCTACTGAGGCTGCTTCAGAAAAAAATTATAGGCAAAATTTTTTTTTGTATAGTTACCATGTATACGCAACTGTGTACTAGCTTATAAGGAACTATATCATCTTCACATATAATAATTAATATTAGGCTATAATCTACTTTATAAAAAGAGTGTAGTTATATGAACTGAGAGGTTCTTTACTTTTCTATTAAGAATGAATGAAGAAAAAATATAACTATTTGAGCTCTTGATGATTATGCTTTACTATATGCTTTTTACTATAGTATTCTCCTCTACTACAAAACGAGCGTTCGATTGTGAGTGAAATATGGATGTGGCTGTGTGTTCTCTGTTTCACTTGACTCACACTCACCCTGATTACAAAAAAACGAAAAAAAAACAATTACTACGAGACACAAGTCAGTTGATTCTTTTTAACAGGAAGATAGATCATCATGATCGTCGAACTTTCCTGTAGTTAAACGACGAACAGCTTCGTTAAGTTTCCAAAAGTTTTTTTTTTCTTCACCGATTCGATACATCATGTAATTAATTATTCAGTTTTGCATCTTACATTTGACCTTTTACAACAACTGTAATTAAATAGGTTTTGAAAAATTTCTTTTCATGGTAGATGTTAATGTCATTCTCATCATTGAGCACTCGTTTTGGAGTGGAGGAGAATACTATAGCAAAAAGCATATAGTGAAGCATAAGCATCAAGAGTTCAAATAGTTATCAGATATCCAAGGTGCATTTAATGTAAATCATGATGATTGTGAAACATAATTCATTTGTAGAATAGAATGATTCTTTTTGAAACATCGTCTTAATTTCTTTCTTTAATATTTTTAAAATAATATCTGTCTGATATTTTCTTCAAAATTAATTAATATAGTTGACCATTAACTATAATAATAGTCATCGAATTAATGCCAATTTAGTTTTCATCAGAACCAATAAATAGTGGTTCCTGTTCTGTTCCCATATCATCAATAATATTTGATTTAGTCACTTTCATGGATGAGAGTATTTCTGGTGACGCTTGGTCAACAGAAATCTTAATCTTGAGTTGTGGAGTATCTATTGACATTGTTCCTACCTATATAGCATGAAGTATTATTACGCATACTGCTTAGCTCGTATTGATTTTGATATTCTATAGAATTTAGATTAATCTGTAATTAGTTTTATTTTATATCAATAAGTAACTTGCCAAACATGGCAATGTTGAGTTAATCTTGCTCTATCTTTTTCATTCTTGTGTTTTTTTTTATCTTTTTCTACCTTGAACATGTTTAGTATCATGTTAAGATGAAGGCAATGCGAATTTCGAGTAAAAACTTTTTTTCGTCTTTTTTTTACATCATTTGATAGAGCGTGAGCTGCTGATCACAAAAATCTACTTTTTAGTCTCAGCAAATGCTTCCTTCCTGTCGAAAAATACGAAATACTGGAAAGATGTCATTTTTCGAGAAAAAACACACCTTTTCCAAAATGTACAAAATCTTCTACTTTGCTCTTTTTTTTTCAGCTTCCGAAAATATTTTTTCCAGGTTCAGTATCAAAAACTAAGCAGAAATAAGTTGTTGAATCGACTCTAGACCCAAAACTTTATTGGTGGTGGCGCTTCAAATTGGGTTGAATCCACCATGTATGGGTGGATTTTGTAAACCTATCTAGTTTTTCTATGTAAGTGATGGAGTCAAATATTTTATCTCATTCTATTCATCATATCACCCCTCAAATTGCTACATGTCGGTTTTTTTTCTTTTCTTTCCTATGTTGAGAAAAACCGTTTTTACTGGTACCATAGCCATTTTAGACGGTATTCATCGATTTTCGAATTCACATAAGACTTTTTGTGAAAAACTAAATAGAGATTCTGAATCAGCACAAAAACTGAGTCAAATGAAGTATCTGTCACTTTAATTTGACAACTTTTTATTCATGACACATACAAAAATTTCAGTCCTCCGACGATACCTAAAAAAAAATGAGAAAAATTGAAAGTTGTCAAATTAACTTGAAAGATACTTCATTTGACTCAGTTTTTGTGCTGATCCAGAATCTCTATTTAGTTTTTCACAAAAAGTCTTATGTGAATTCGAAGATCTATGAATACCGTCTAAAATGGCTATGGTACCAGTAAAAACGGTTTTTCTCAACATAGGAACGAAAAGAAAAAAAACCGATATGTAGCAATTTGAGGGATGGTATAATGAATACAATAAGATAAAATATTTGAATCCATCACTTACATAGAAAAACTAGATAGGTTTACAAAATCCACCCATACATAGTGGATTCAAACCAATTTGAAGCGCTACCACCAATAAAGTTTTGGGTCTAGAGTCGATTTAACAACTTATTTCTGTTCAGTTTTTGATGCTGAACCTGGAAAAAATATTTTCGGAAGCTGGAAAAAAGAGCAAAGTAGAAGTTTTTACACATTTCGGAAAAGGTGTATTTTTCTCGAAAAATGACATCTTTCGAGTATTTCGTATTTTTCGACAGGACGGAAGCATTTGCTGAGGCTAAAAAGTAGATTTTCATGAACAACAGCTCTCGCTCTATCCAATGATATAACAAAAACGAAAAAAATTTTTTACTCGAAATTCGCATTGCCGACATCTTACTTTTCATTTAAACCAATTGAATGAATCAACAATACAATTAGATATACTGTATGATCAAGAAATCATATGTGATTCGAAAATAGTTATTGAACAGCTTGATTCGCACGGAATAATTTTACAATTATAGGTTTTGTTTGAGAATTAATAGGAACTAACGTAGTGTTTGAACTTATTATTTATCAAAGGATAATTAAAAAGTCAATTTAATGTTGATCTTGCTTGACTATAATTTTTTTTTGTTTGCTGAATCATATTGTTACAGGCATGTCGCTCATATACCGTCACGTCAGTTGGTTATGTGCGCCCGGTTTGTCTCTGTTTGTTTTCTCCCCTATGTTGCTTTCTTTTATGATAATTATTCAACATGCGAGCAAGCGAGAG